>JAYEVE010001039.1:0-50340 GCA_036346375.1 Guadua angustifolia | reverse complement strand
AAACACTCAGAAGAAGCACGGATTGCCCTCGTAAGTATGTAGGTCTTGCTGGCCCTTGTTTTGATCGAATTAAGCTTTGATGTTAGTTTAAGTACAAATCGAGATCAACAGCGGATTTTCTGAAATTTTGCACGGAGTGAGACACTCGAAAATGCACCGGTTGCACTCCTATGTGTTGCGGTCTCATTGGAGCTTGTTTGATCGATTTAGCTCTGGTGTTAATTCCATTCAAACCGGGATCCGAACAACTGGACTTGTTTAAAGTTTGCCTCGCAGCGAAACACTCCGAAGACGCACCGGATTGCCCTCGTAAGTATGTCGGTCTTGCTGGCCCTTGTTTCGGTCGAATTCGCTTTGATGTTAGTTTCGTACATATCGAGATCCAAACAAGAGGAGTTTGTGAAAGTTTGCACCGGAGCGAGACTCTCTGAAAATGCACCGGGATGCACTCCTATGTGTCGCCGGTCTCATTGGAGCTTGTTTCGCTCGATTTCGCTCTGGTGTTCACTTCATTCAAACCGGGATCCGAACAAGTGGACATTATGAAAGTTTGCCTCGAAGTGAAACACTCCGAAGACACTCCGAAAATGCACCGGGTTGCACTCCTATGTGTCGCCAGTCTCATTGGAGCTTGCTTCGCTCGATTTCGCTCTGGTGTTCACTTCATTCAAACCTCCGAACAAGTGGGCTTTATGAAAGTTTCCTCGAAGCGTAACAATTCGAAGACACTCCGGATTGCCCTCGTAAGTATGTCGGTCTTGCTGGGGCTTGTTTCGATCGAATTTGCTTTCAAGTTAGTTTCGTACATATCGAGATACAAACAAGCGGATTTTGTGAAAGTTTGCACCGGAGAGAGACTCTCCGAAAATGCACCGGGATGCACTCCTATGTGTTGCCGGTCTCATTGGAGCTTGTTTCGCTTGAATTCTCTCTGGTGTAATTTCATTCAAACCGTGATCCGAACAAGTGGAGTTTATTGATGAGGACATCACTTCCATGGATACAACCACATCTACACATCAATTTGAACCCGCTGCTTTTATACAAGGACCGGTTACTCGAGCTCGCGCACGACAGTTTAGTTTTCAGGTGAATGCGTTCCAAAGCCTTCCCATTAGTGATAATATGAATGGAATGCTATTTAATACTTGTCATGATTTTATTATTCTTAGGAACCTTGGGGAAGACTTGCAAACCACAAGGGAGTTCGCGTCCGGAGGGAAGAGCAAATTGGAATCAGCTTCGGACTCCCAGAGATGGTCAAATTCAAATGACCATAACTTTTGTTCCAGAAAGCTTCTAGAGGTCTATGAGTACAAGAACGAAATCCCTGGTCGTCCTCTTTCAAACGGATCTGAGATCACCTCAAAATTCCCTTCGAGTCAGCGGGAAAACGCAAAACAATCCAGAACACTTTTTCAGTCCGAGTTCGAGTCCAATTCGAACTCAGAAACAGCACTGACTTTAAAGTGCCATAACTTTTGATTCCGGAGGAGTCTGGAGGCCCATGAGTACACGTTTGAAAGATCTCGGAGCCTACTTTCCAAAGTATCTGGCCTCACCTCAAAATACCTTCAGATGCGTCCGGAAACTCCCTAAAACCACACGTTGCTTTTCCAGTCCGAGTCAAACTCGAGTCAAAGAAGACTTGGTGTTTTGGATTTGAGTTGTATTAGATTTCCTTTACTATGGAAGGCCCCCTCCTGCTCCTCTAGTATAAATAACCACCCAAACCCTCATCTAGAACTTCGGTTTTGTTTATTTGATAGTTTAGCCATTGCTACTATTTTGAGTCTTCGGGCGTGCTCAACACCGCCTAAGAAGCTCCTTGTTTCAGAACCCCACCTTATCAATCTTTCATTCATATTCGCAATTTCAGATTGCTTTACCATTGTTCTTGCTTGTTCTTCGGTTGCATGCAGGAATCGAACCTCGTGTTCAGGTTGATCGTGCTAACGGCAAGATCAATAACCCTCTGGAGTTGGTTTAGCGATTGCTAAGGCCCATCCGTCGTCGACGTTGTAGTCGGATCGTCAAAGTCAATTCCTCCAAATCGAAGTTATCGCTCTCATCGAAAGATCGGGACCCAAAGTCACATCAGGTGGTATCAGAGCGCCAAGTTGCTCGGTGAGAGATTCAGTACCCTAGATTAGTTTTTGTTTTCTGTCCAAAATTGAAAATCCTCCACAAAAATTCAACCTTTAGATTCAATCTGGTATTTTAGTGAGTTTTGTTAGGTTTTGATCCATTAGAATCCTTGTTTTAGTTGCTGATCGTTTTTCCTTCGCGTAGCTTTTATTTCAATCTGTCCAGTTCTTTGTTTTGTTCATAACTTTTGCATATGAGCTCCGATTCAAGTGTTTTTGCACTTTCCTGAAACCTTGGGACAAGCTCCACAAAAACATAGTTGGGCACGAAATCTAATTCTATATAAAAGGTTGTTTAATCTTGACATCAAATTCGGGAAGCAAGTTGCAATTGCAATCCAGATTAGTTCGGTATTTTGATCATAACTCTCACATCCGAACTCCGATTGAGAAGTTTTTATACTTTCCTGAATCCTTGAAGAGTCCTCTGCAAAAACATTTTTGGGTGTCCTTCGTGATTCGGACTCCTTCAAACCGAATTTGACTCGGATTCAGATTTGGTCAGATCGGCTGAATTTTGTTAAATCTGTGCACCTTAGTGTTTTGGCCATAACTTCTACATATGAGCTCGAAATTGTGTGTTTGAATACTTGTTTTAAAGCTTAGAACAGTTCCATCATTTTATTACATTGTGAGCAAGCTTGATTCGGTCATTCTCAAGTCTTAATTGCAGCAACAACCTTATTGCACAGTTCTGGCCGAATTTGGGTTTGTTTCTTCAATTTGTGTTCTAGCTTTGTTCCTTTGAGTTGGTTGAGTCCAGTAGCGTCTACAACCATAAAATTCCAAAATATTAGTGCACATACCTTTGGGAACCAATTCATCCTTCTTGAATACTTTGATCCCAATTGAGACTAGCGATTTGAAATTGCTTGGGGCTGCTCCTTTTGATCGTTGCATTATCATATCTCTTGTGATATCAAGTTAGGGATTCCAAAACTTTGCTCATACTAGTGTTGGCGAAAGTCACTAAAAAAAGAAAAGAAAGAGCCAAAAGGCCAAAAAGAAAAAAAAAGAGAGAAAAGAAAAGAGAATAGTGGCCGGCAGCACTACATTGATCAAAACCCTAATTTGTGTTTGTCATTTTCAGATTGTGTAATTGTATTAAGTAGTGAGCAATCTTGTGCCCTTTTACCTTTTCTGAAGCAATTAGCTAGCGTCTCTCCATAACTTATGCAACACGAGTGTTGGTGCTGAAATTATTCTTATTTAGCTCATTCCATTGGTTGCATTAAGTTTCATTATCTTTGTGTGTGCGTTGCCTTGAAATTCACTTATATCTTTGAGATCGGCAACTAGGGCTTGTGAATTCTAGTTTGGATCATTACTTATCATTACAAAATCTAGAATTATCAGATTGCATAGGAAATTAACATAGCCTACCAAGCTCCACATATTCTACCTCGTGCGTTTGTTAGGTCCTTGGCAATCGCTTTATTCAAGCTTGGGAGAACTTTTGATACATGCCAACGACGACAACTCCTGCTGCATGGTAAGAACTTGTAAGAGCTTTGGTTAAAGTTTGAGAGTTGAGCGACTTTTACGCACATCCTCGTAGTGATAGGAACATTATACTTGTGATTTTGTTTCTCGTCTTCCCTAACAATGGCGGGTTCTCAACATCGTGGCGCTTGGGCCATCGGTATTCTAGGAAAGCGATAGTTCACACTCCGAGATCTGAGAACGCATACAAGCATAACTTCAACACCACGGAAGGTACAACTGCATAGCACATGTTCCATAAATAAGTTTACCGTTCCCAATTTTAGTGGTAAATATGATCCCGAAGGTTATCTTACTTGGGAATTAGCTGTCGAACAATCATTTGATAAACATGAAATTCCTAAGCATGATAAGGTTAGGGTTGTTACAAATGGATTCTCTGAATTTGCTGCTCTTTGGTGGAATGATTACATAAGTAAAAATCAGGACATTCCTAGCACATGGAAAAAATTAAAGAAAATTATGAGAGCTACTTTTGTCCCTTCATATGTTGCTCGTCAATTACAAAATGAATTGCAACATCTAACACAAGGTAGCAAAACAGTGGATGAGTACTACCAAGAATTTCAGCATAGATCTTTGCGTTCTGAGTTAGAAGAGACCGAAAAGACTCGCGTGAATAACTTTTATTTTGGACTAGATTTCGACATTCAGATCATGATATCTAGTAAAGAATTCAATTCTTTGTTATGTTTACTTAATCTTTCACGAGAAGCTGAAAGAAAGATCTGAGAAGACAATCAACTAAAATTCAAGCTCCCACAAAGTTAAATGCTACTCCTTTTGCATGCCTTTGCACCGAACCTGAATGAAAGCATACACCTTGGGCATGTGGAAGAAATACAAGAAAATTCGAGAGAAGTAGAGGATAGCACATGTGAGGATGATTCTACTAACACAATCCAATCTATTTCGATTAGTTACATTTACTGCTATTCCATGCGCTATTCAGGTTACTTATGAAGAAGGGAAGCAACAAGCAGAAATACCAACGTTATCAGGTGAGAGTTTTGATATTTCTACTTCTAAGGAGGAAACTAATGACCATGGTACAGATCTGATTTTACAGCAAGAAAAGGATCAAATTGGTGAGTATATTCCTACTATACATAACTCTTGTGAACTACCACCTTGTGCCACAATTGTAGAACCATATGACGAATTGCATGCTTATAATTTTGCTCATGTGGTGCTGATTACGTATAAGGAGGTGATAGCTAGAATATCCCCTACCACTGTTTTGTGCTATATCATGTTGAATGAGCCTGTTAGTTTGACTTGTGCTATGGACAAGATTTCTGAAATTTCATCTCTTAAGTCTTGGTCTAGCACCTATGCCTCTTGTTTTAAATTCAATTTATTTGGTGAATATGGCATAGATGGCAAGTTTCTTGTTTGCAGAATATGCATAACTTGTGATAAACTTGATGAATTGAAGCTTGTTATTTTGGGCAATTCTAGTTGTAAGCAACAACTTGTTTCATTTGAGGCTCCATCAAATTTTCCTAATAAGTGTGATACCCATAGTTTGCTGCCACATTGTTCGAATGTTAGTACATTAACTTGTATTACAAATCAACATGTAAGTAGTTGATGCGTGGAAGCCAATTAAAATTGTGTCACCATTATTGGAATGGTTTGATTTTGCTTATTTACAATTTGATAACATGAATGAGCCATACTTAATGCCAGAACTTGTTGTTTTGCCCACAAAACATGTTATTGAATGCGACTCACAAAACATGAGTATTCTTTATCAAAGGTCAGGAATAGATATGTGCTTTACTTATATTTGCAAATCAAGTTGCAAACTAAATCATGCTAATATTGATGTTATATGCTTCACTTATAACCACAAATCGATTGGCAGAATTGCGAGGAAAGGTGCTTTGCTTAAATCTGATTTCCTCATGTGTTGTTTCAAAAATAACCCACCGCGAATCCAAAAGAACAATGAAATATGGGATATATACATCTACGCCGTGTACACGTTCTTTTTGTTGGTTGCTTCGTTTCCAGCTTGTCCAAAACCGAGAACGGTTTTCCTTCAAAGAGGGGAGAAAGCATCAAAGAGTGCTAGCAGTTATCAAGCCATAATATGCTGGAAAGAAGTGTTGAGCTATGTGGATAATTATCAGGTGAATCCTCTAAATGTTTTTTATGTCTTAAAAAAATATAAAGAGGCGGAGCTATCATTTTATTTAAATAAATGCAGGACCTATATGAGAATGTTTTGTGCTGAAGATGAGCAAAAAGGTGAGCATGAGTCGAGGACGACTCAAATGCAAGAAGGGGAGGATGATGAGGACATCACTTCCATGGATACAACCACATCTACACATCAATTTGAACCCGCTGCTATTATACAAGGACCGGTTACTCGAGCTCGCGCCGACAGTTTAGTTATCGGTGAATGCGTTCCAAAGCCTTCCCATTAGTGATAATATGAATGGAATGCTATTTAATACTTGTCATGATTTTATTATTCTTAGGAACCTTGTGGAAGACTTGCAAACCACAAGGGAGTTCGCGTCCGGAGGGAAGAGCAAATTGGAATCAGCTTCGGACTCCCAGAGATGGTCAACTTCAAATGACCATAACTTTTGTTTCAGAAGGCTTCTGAGGTCTATGAGTACAAGAACGAAAGCCCTGGTCGTCCTCTTTCAAACGGATCTGAGATCACCTCAAAATTCCCTTCGAGTCAGCGGGAAAACGCAAAACAATCCAGAACACTTTTTCAGTCCGAGTTCGAGTCCAATTCGAACTCAGAAACAGCACTGACTTTAAAGTGCCATAACTTTTGATTCCGAAGGAGTCTGGAGGCCCATGAGTACACGTTTGAAATATCTCAGAGTCTACTTTCCAAAGGATCTGGCCTCACCTCAAAATTCCTTCAGATGCGTCCGGAAACTGCCTAAAACCACACGTTGCTTTTCCAGTCCGAGTCAAACTCGAGTCAAAGAAGACTTGGTGTTTTGGATTTGAGTTGTATTAGATTTCCTTTACTATGGAAGGCCCCCTCCTGCTCCTCTAGTATAAATAACCACCCAAACCCTCATCTAGGACTTCGGTTTTGTTTATTTGATAGTTTAGCCATTGCTACTATTTTGAGTCTTCGAGCGTGCTCAACGACCGCATAAGAAGCTCCTTGTTTCAGAACCCCACCTTATCAATCTTTCATTCATATTCGCAATTTCAGATTGCTTTACCATTGTTCTTGCTTGTTCTTCGGTTGCATGCAGGAATCGAACCTCGTGTTCAGGTTGATCGTGCTAACGGCAAGATCAATAACCCTCTGGAGTTGGTTTAGCGATTGCTAAGGCGCATCGTCGTCGTACGTTGTAGTCGGATCGTCAAAGTCAATTCCTCCAAATCGAAGTTATCGCTCTCATCGAAAGATCGGGACCCAAAGTCACATCATCTATGAAAGTTTACAACGAAGCGAAACATTCTGAATACACACGGGTTGCCCTCGTAATTGTTGTCGGTCTAGCTGGAGCATGTTTCGATCGATTTCGCTTTGTTGTTAATTTCATACAAGTCGAGATCCGAATAGTTGGATTTTGTAAAAGTTTGCACCAGAGTGAAACACTCTGAAAATGCACCGGGTTGCACTCCTATGTGTCGCCGGTCACATTGGAGCTTGTTTCACCCGATTTCACTCTGGTGTTAATTCCATTCAAACCGGGATCCGAACAAGTGGACTTGTTTAAAGTTTGCCTCGAAGCGAAACACTCCGAAGACGCACCGGATTGCCCTCGTAAGTATGTCGGTCTTGCTGGCCCTTGTTTCGATCGAATTCACTTTGATGTTAGTTTCGTACATATCGAGATCCAAACAGGCGGATTTTGTGAAAGTTTGCACCGGAGCGAGACTCTCCGAAAATGCACCGGGTTGCACTCCTTTGTGTCGCCGATCTCATTAGAGCTTGTTTCGCTCGATTTCGCTCTGGTGTTCACTTCGTTCAAACCGGGATCCGAACAAGTGCACTTTACGAAAGTTTGCCTCAAAGCGAAACACTCCGAAGACACTCCGGATTGCCCTCGATAGTATGTCGGTCTTGCTGGGGCTTGTTTCGAATGAATTCGCTTTGATGTTTGTTTCGTACATGTCGAGATCCAAACAGGCGGATTTTGTGAAAGTTTGCACCGAGCGAGACTCACCGAAAATGCACCGGGTTGAACTCCTATGTGTCCCCGGTCTCATTGGAGCATGTTTCGCTTGAATTCTCACTGGTGTTAATTTCATTCAAACCGGGATCCGAACAGGTGGAGTTTATGAAAGTTTTCAACGAAGCGAAACACTCCGAATACACACGAGGCTGCCCTCGTAATTGTTGTCGGTCTTGCTGTAGCTTGTTTCGATCGATTTCGCTTTGATGTTAATTTCGTACAAGTCGAGATCCGAAAAGGTGGATTTTTTGAAAGTTTGCACCGGAGTGAAACACTCCGAAAATGCACCGGATTGCACTCCTATGTGTCGCCGGCCATATTGGAGCTTGTTTCGCTCGATTTCACTCTGGTGTTAATTCCATTCGAACCGGGATCCGAATAAGTGGACTTGTTTAAAGTTTGCCCCGAAGCGAAACACTCCAAAGACGCACCAGATTGCCCTCGTAAGTATGTCGGTCTTGCTGGCCCTTGTTTCGATCGAATTCGCTTTGATGTTAGTTTCGTACATATCGAGATCCAAACAGGTGGATTTTGTGAAAGTTTGCCCCCGAGCGAGACTCTCCGAAAATGCACTGGGTTGCACTCCTATGTGTCGCCGGTCTCATTCGAGCATGTTTCGTTTGAATTTGCTCTGGTGTTAATTTCATTCAAACAGGGATACGAACAAGTGGAGTTTATGAAAGTTTGCAACGAAGCGAAACACTACGAATACACACGAGGCTGCCCTCGTAAATGTTGTCGGTCTTGCTGGAGCTTGTTTCGATCGATTTCGCTTTGATGTTAATTTCGTACAAGTCGAGATTCGAAAAGGTGGATTTTTTGAAAGTTTGCACCGGAGTGAAACACTCCGAAAATGCTCCGGATTGCACTCCTAAGTGTCGCCGGCCTTATTGGAGCGTGTTTCACTCGATTTCGCTCTCGTGCTAATTCCATTCAAACCGGGATCCGAACAAGTGGACTTGTTTAAAGTTTGCCTCGAAGCGAAACACTCCGAAGACGCACCGGATTGCCCTCGTAAATATGTCGGTCTTGCTGGCCCTTGTTTCGATCGAATTCGCTTTGATGTTCGTTTTGTACATATCGAGATCCAAAAAGATGGATTTTGTGAAAGTTTGCACCGGAACGAGACACTCCGAAAATGCACCGGGTTGCACTCCTTTGTGTCACCGATCTCATTGGAGCTTGTTTCGCTTGATTTCGCTCTGGAGTTCACTTCATTCAAACTGGGATCCGAACAAGTGCACTTTATGAAAGTTTGCCTCGAAGCGAAACACTCCGAAGACACTCCGGATTGCCCTCGTAAGTATGTCGGTCTTGCTGGGGCTTGTTTCAATCGAATTCGCTTTGCTGTTAGTTTCGTACATATCGAGATCAAAAGCAGTGACTTTTGTGAAAGTTTGCACGGGCGAGACTCTCGAAAATGCACCGGGTTGCACTCCTATGTGTCGCCGGTATCATTGGAGCATGTTTCGCTTGAATTCTCTCTAGTGTTAATTTCATTCAAACCGGGATCCGAACAAGTGGACTTTATGAAAGTTTGCCTCGAAGCGAAACACTCCGAAGACACTCCGAATTGCTCTCGTAAGTATGTTGGTCTTGTTGGGGCATGTTTCGATAGAATTCGCTTTGATGTTAGTTTCGTACGTATCGAGATCCAAACAGGCGGATTTTGTGAAAGTTTGCACCGCAGCGAGAATCTCCGAAAATGCATCGGGTTGCACTCCTATGTGTCACCGGTCTTATTGGAGCGTGTTTCGCTCGAATTCGCTCTTGTGTTAATTTCATTCAAAGCGGGATCCAAACAAGTGGACTTTATGAAAGTTTGACTCGAAGCGAAACACTCCGAAGACACTCCGAATTGCCCTCGTAAGTATGTTGGTCTTGTTGGGGCATGTTTCGATAGAATTCACTTTGATGTTAGTTTCGTACATATCGAGATCCAAACAGGCGGATTTTGTGAATGTTTGCACCAGAGCGAGACACTCCGAAAATGCACCGGGTTGCACTCCTATGTGTCGCCGGTCTCATTGGAGCTTGTTTCGCTCGATTTCGCTCTGGTGTTAATTCCATTCAAACCGGGATCCCAACAAGTGGACTTGTTTAAAGTTTGCCTCGAAGCGAAACACTCCGGAGATGCACCGGATTGCCCTCGTAAGTATGTCGGTCTTGCTGGCCGTTGTTTCGATCAAATTCGCTTTGATGTTAGTTTCGTACATATTGAGATCCAAACAGGCGGATTTTATTAAAGTTTGCACCGAAGCGAGACACTCCGAAAATGCACCGGGCTGCACTCCTGATGCGCACGGGGGTCGGCCCGATCTTCTGATGAGAACGATACGTCGGTTTGATGGTGCATGAAGTAGATGGAACGGCTACTAACCACGAGATCAGCAACCAAGCAATTGCAGCGTCACCACCGAGGCGATCAGCGAATCAAGACCCGATCGATCCTTGTACTGCTACAACCGAGAACAAGCAAGAACAAGGTGAGAGCAATTCCAATCAATAATCTGAAAGATACAAAGGTGAGGTTCTGTTTCTCGTCACGGGTGGTCTAGTCGACACTGCCTTGAACACGAGGAGGGGCGCACAAGGGGTCTACCAAAACACAACAAAACCTAAGCGTAAAAGAACGGCGGCGGCAACATATATAGCGGCGGCCAAGAGGTGTAGGGCAGCCAAAATAGTGGTGGCCACCAAAACCCTAAGATACATGGGCCATAGGCCCAAAAGTGGGGTGATGCAGCACCTTGAATTTCTGGCCCGTGATATTGTTCCGCATTTTCCCGTCGTTCTGTAGTGAATTTGAAAGTGAGGCTGGATCCATTGGAAATCTTATCTCCTAAGCTTTCAAACGGGTGGTCGCATGCTGAAAACGGAGTCCGGGAGCCCAGGTTATGCCCGTTTGAAGTTGGCATGCTGCTGGATGGCCGAACCGGGCTTTTTGGCATCTTGGGCTTCCATATGGGCCTTCCTTGACGCGTGGGCTGTTCTCGGGGTGTGTGCTTGAGGCCCTTGTCTGTTGATGTGGGCTTGAATAGCTGAGCTTTTGGATTAAGGCCTCTCGGCGACGAAGTTGCCGCAGCGTCGATCATTTGTGACGAAAATGGAGCAGCGTCGGTAGTCATTGGAGAAGCCGGAGAGGAAGGAGGGGCAGCGCTCACGCTGGTCATATCCATGTTGGTGATGTCCTCATCAACTCCTATGTGTCGCCGGTCTCATTGGAGCTTGTTTCGCTCGATTTCGCTCTGGTGTTAATTCCATTCAAACCGGGATCCGAACAAGTGGACTTGTTTAAAGTTTGCCCCGAAGCGAAACACTCCGAAGACGCACCGATTGCCCTCGTAAGTATGTCGGTGTTGCTGGCCCTTGTTTCGATCGTATTCGCTTTGATGTTCATTTCGTACATATTGAGATCCAAACAGGCGGATTTTATGAAAGTTTTCAACGGAGCGAGACACTCCTAAAATGCACCGGGTTGCACTCCTTTGTGTCACCGATCTCATTAGAGCTTGTTTCGCTTGATTTCGCTCTGGAGTTCACTTCATTCAAACCGGGATCCGAACAAGTGGACTTTATGAAAGTTTGCCTCGAAGCGAAACACTTCGAAGGCACTCCGGATTGCCCTCGTAAGTATGTCGGTCTTGCTGGGGCTTGTTTCGATGAATTCGCTTTGATGTTAGTTTCGTACATATCAAGATCCAAACAGGCGGATTTTGTGAAAGTTTGCACCAGAGCGAGACTCTCCAAAAATGCACCGGGTTGCACTCCTATGTGTCGCTGGTCCTATTGGAGCATGTTTCGCTCGAATTCGCTCTGGTGTTAATTTCATTCAAACCAGGATCCGAACAAGTGGACTTTATGAAAGTTTGCAATGAAGCGAAACTCTCCGAATACACACGGGGTTGCCCTCGTAATTGTTGTCGGTCTTGCTGGAGCTTGTCTCGATCGATTTCGCTTTGATGCTAATTTCGTACAAGTCGAGATCCGAATAGGTGGATTTTTTGAAAGTTTGCACCGGAGTGAAACACTCCGAAAATGCACCGGGATGCACTCCTATGTGTCGCCGGTCACATTGGAGCTTGTTTTGCTCGATTTCGCTCTGGTGTTAATTCCATTCAAACCGGGATCCGAACAAGTGGACTTGTTTAAAGTTCGCCTCGAAGCGAAACACTCCGAAGAAGCATCGGATTGCCCTCGTAAGTATGTCGGTCTTGCTTGCCCATGTTTCGATCGAATTCGCTTTGATGTTAGTTTTGTACATATCGAGATCCAAACAGGCGGATTTTCTGAAAGTTTGCACCGGAGCGAGACACTCCGAAAATGCACCGGATTGCACTTCTATGTGTCGCCGGTCTCATTGGAGCTTGTTTCGCTCGATTTCGCTCTAATGTTAATTCCATTCAAACCGGGATCCCAACAAGTGGACTTATTTAAAGTTTGCCTCGAAGCGAAACACTCCGGAGACGCACCGGTTTGCTCTCATAAGTATGTCAGTCTTGCTGGCCCTTGTTTCGATCGAATTTGCTTTGATGTTAGTTTCGTACATATTGAGATGCAAAAAGGCGGATTTTGTGAAAGTTTGCACCGGAGCGACACACTCCGAAAATGCACCGGGCTGCACTCCTATGTGTCGCCGGTCTCATTGGAGCTTATTTCGCTCGATTTCGCTCTGGTGTTAATTCCAATCAAACCGGGATCCGAACAAATGGATTCGTTTAAAGTTTTCCTCGAACAGAAACTCTCTGAAGATGCACCGGATTGCCCTCGTAAGTATGTCGGTCTTGCTGGCCCTTGTTTCGATCGAATTCGCTTTGATGTTAGTTTCGTACATATCGAGATCTAAATAGGCGGATTTTGTGAAAGTTTGGACCGGAGCGAGACACTCCGAAAATGCACCGGGTTGCACTCCTTTGTGTCGCCGGTCTCATTGGCGCTTGTTTCGCTCGATTTCGCTCTAGTGTTCACTTCATTCAAACCGGGATCCGAACAAGTGGACTTTATGAAAGTTTGCCTCGAAGCGAAACACTTCGAAGGCACTCCGGATTGCCCTCGTAAGTATGTCGGTCTTGTTGGGGCTTGTTTCGATTGAATTCGCTTTGAAGTTAGTTTCGTACATATCGAGATCCGAATAGGTGGATTTTGTAAAAGTTTGCACCGGAGTGAAACACTCCGAAAATGCACCGGGTTGCACTCCAATGTGTCGACGGTCAGATTGGAGCTTGTTTCCCACGATTTCGCTCTGGTGTTAATTCCATTCAAACCGGGATCTGAACAACTGGACTTCTTTAAAGTTTTCCTCGAAGCTAAACACTCCGAAGAAGCACCGGATTGCCCTCGTAAGTATGTCGGTCTTGCAGGCCCTTGTTTCGATCGAATTCGCTTTGATGTTAGTTTCGTACATATCGAGATCCAAACAGGTGGATTTTGTGAAAGTTTGCACCGGAGCGAGACACTCCGAAAATGCCCTGGGTTGCACTCCTATGTGTCGCCGGTCTCATTGGAGCTTGTTTCGCTCGATTTCACTCTGGTGCTCACTTCATTCAAACCGGGATCCGAACAAGTGGACTTTATGAAAGTTTGCCTCGAAGCGAAACACTCCGAAGACACTCCGAAAATGCACCGGGTTGCACTCCAATGTGTCGCCGGTCTCATTGGAGCTGGTTTTGCATGATTTCGCTCTGGTGTTAATTCCATTCAAATGAGGATCCGAACAAGTGGACTTGTTTAAAGTTTGCTTCGAAGCGAAACAATCCGAAGACGCACCGGATTGCCCTCGTAAGTATGTCGGTCTTGCTGGCCCATGTTTCGATCGAATTCGCTTTGATGTTCGTTTCGTACATATCGAGATCCAAAAAGACGGATTTTGGGAAAGTTTGCACCGGAGCGAGACACTCCGAAAATGCACCAGGTTGCACTCGTATGAGTCCCCGGTCTCATTTGAGCTTGTTTCGCTCGATTTCGCTCTGGTGTTAATTCCATTCAAACCGCGATCCGAACAAGTGGACTTGTTTAAAGTTTGCCTCGAAGCGAAACACTCCGAAGACGCACCGGATTGCCCTCGTAAGTATGATGGTCTTGCTGGCCCTTGTTTCGATCGAATTCACTGTGATGTTCGTTTCGTACATATCGAGATCCAAACAGGCGGATTTTGTGAAAGTTTGCACCGAAGCGAGACACTCTGAAAATGCACCGGGTTGCACTCCTTTGTGTCGCCGATCTCTTTCGATCTTGTTTCGCTTGATTTCGCTCTGGAGTTCACTTCATTCAATACGGGATCCGAACAAGTGCACTTTATGAAAGTTTGCCTCGAAGCGAAACACTCCGAAGACACTCCGGATTGCCCTCGTAAGTATGTCGGTCTTGCTGGGGCTTGTTTCGATCGAATTTGCTTTGATGTTAGTTTCGTACATGTCAAGATCCAACCAGGCGGATTTTGTGAAAGTTTGCACCAGAGCGAGACTCTCCGAAAATGAACCGGGTTGCACTCCTATGTGTCGCCGGTCTCATTGGAGCATGTTTCACTTCAATTCTCTCTGGTGTTAATTTCATTCAAACCGGGATCCGAACAAGTGGACTTTATGAAAGTTTCCCTCGAAGCGATACACACCGAAGACACTCCGAATTGCCTTCGTAAGTGTGTTGGTCTTGTTGGGGCATGTTTTGATAGAATTCGCTTTGATGTTAGTATCGTAGATATCGAGATCCAAACAGGCGGATTTTGTGAAAGTTTGCACCACAGCGAGACACTCCGAAAATGCACCGGGTTGCACTCCTATGTGTCGCCGGTCTTATTGGAGCATGTTTCGCTCGATTTCGCTCTGGTGTTAATTTCATTCAAACCGGGATCCGAACAAGTGCACTTTATGAAAGTTTACAATGAAGCGAAACACTCCGAATACACACGGGGTTTCCCTCGTAGTTGTTGTTGGTCTTGCAGGAGCTTGTCTCGATCAATTTCGCTTTGATGCTAATTTCGTACAAGTCGAGATCCGAATAGGTGGATTTTTTGAAAGTTTGCACCGGGGTGAAACACTCCGAAAATGCACCGGGATCCACTCCTATGTGTCGCCGGTCACATTGGGGCTTATTTTGCTCGATTTCGCTCTGGTGCTAATTCCATTCAAACCGGGATCCGAACAAGTAGACTTGTTTAAAGTTCGCCTCGAAGCGAAACACTCCGAAGATGCATCGGATTGCCCTCGTAAGTATGTCGGTCTTGCTTGCCCTTGTTTCGATCGAATTCGCTTTGATGTTAGTTTCGTACATATCGAGATCCAAACAGGCGCATTTTGTGAAAGTTTGCACCGGAGCGAGACACTCCGAAAATGCACCGGGCTGCACTCCTTTGTGTCGCCGTTCACATTGGAGCTTGTTTCGATCGATTTCGCTCTGGTGTTAATTCCGTTCAAACCGGGATCCGAACAAGTGGATTCGTTCAAAGTTTGCCTCGAAGCGAAACACTCCGAAGATACACCGGATTGCCCTCGTAAGTATGTCGGTCTTGCTGGCCCTTGTTTCGATCGAATTCGCTTTGATGTTAGTTTCATACATATCGAGATCTAAACAGGCGGATTTTGTGAAAGTTTGCACCAGAGCGAGTGATGTGACTTTGGGTCCCGATCTTTCGATGAGAGCGATAACTTCGATTTGGAGGAATTGACTTTGACGATCCGACTACAACGTACGACGACGATGCGCCTTAGCAATCGCTAAACCAACTCCAGAGGGTTATTGATCTTGCCGTTAGCACGATCAACCTGAACACGAGGTTCGATTCCTGCATGCAACCGAAGAACAAGCAAGAACAATGGTAAAGCAATCTGAAATTGCGAATATGAATGAAAGATTGATAAGGTGGGGTTCTGAAACAAGGAGCTTCTTAGGCGGTTTGTTGAGCACGTCTGGAAGACTCAAAATAGTAGCAATGGCTAAACTATGAAATAAACAAAACCCAAGTCCTAGATGAGGGTTTGGGTGGTTATTTATACTAGAGGAGCAGGAGGGGGCCTTCCATAGTAAAGGAAATCTAATACAACTCAAATCCAAAACACCAAGTCTTCTTTGACTCGAGTTTGACTCGGACTGGAAAAGCAACATGTGGTTTTAGGCAGTTTCCGGACGCGTCTGAAGGAATTTTGAGGTGGGGCTGGATCCTTTGGAAAGTAGACTCCGAGATCTTTCAAACGTGTACTCATGGGCCTCCAGACTCCTCCGGAATCAAAAGTTATGGCACTTTAAACTCAGTGCTGTTTCTGAGTTCGAATTGGACTCGAACTCGGACTGAAAAAGTGTTCTGGATTGTTTTGCGTTTTTCCGCTGACTCGAAGGGAATTTTGAGGTGATCTCAGATCCGTTTGAAAGAGGACGACAAGGGCTTTCGTTCTTGTACTCATAGACCTCCAGAAGCCTTCTAGAACAAAAGTTATGGTCGTTTGAAGTTGATGCTGTTGCGGAGGCCGAATCCGCGAATTTGCTGATTCCAAGTCCAACTTGCGCATATGATGATTGTGCTTTATGCTTGGCATTTGGAGGTTCTTCTCCTTGGTTCCTAAGGACAATAAGATCATCACAAGAATTAAATAGCATTCCATTTATATTATCACTAATGGGAAGGCTTTGGAACGCATTCACCTGATAACTAAACTGTAGTGCTTGTGAGCTCGAATAACCGGTCCTTGTATAATAGCAGCGAGTTCAAATTGATGTGTAGATGTGGTTGTATCCATGGAAGTGATGTCCTCATCATCCTCCCCTTCTTGCATTTGAGTCGTCCTCGACTCATGCTCACCTTTTTGCTCATCTTCAGCACAAAACATTCTCATATAGGTCCTGCATTTATTTAAATAAAATGGTAGCTCCGCCTCTTTATATTTTTTTAAGACATAAAAAACATTTAGAGGATTCACCTGATAATTATCCACATAGCTCAACACTTCTTTCCAGCATATTATGACTTGATGAATGCTAGCACTCTTCGATGCTTTCTCCCCTCTTTGAAGGAAACCCGTTCTCGGTTTTGGACAAGCTGGAAACGAAGCAACCAACAAAAAGAACGTGTACACGGCGTAGATGTATATATCACATATTTCATTGTTCTTTTGGATTCGCGGTGGGTTATTTTCAAAACAACACATGAGGAAATCAGATTTAAGCAAAGCACCTTTCCTCGCAATTCTGCCAGTCGATTTGTGGTTATAAGTGAAGCATATAACATCAATATTAGCATGATTTAGTTTGCAACTTGATTTGCAAATATAAGTAAAAGCACATATCTATTCCTGACCTTTGATAAAGAATACTCATGTTTTGTGAGCGCATTCAATAACATGTTTTGTGGGCAAAACAACAAGTTACGGCATCAAGTATGGCTCATTCATGTTATCAAATTGTAAACAAGCAAAATCAAACCATTCCAATAATGGTGACACAATTTTAATTGGCTTCCACGCATCAACTACGACATGTTGATTTGTAATACAAGTTAATGTACTAAAATTTGAACAATGTGGCAGCAAACTATGGGTATCACACTTATTAGGAAAATTTGATGGAGCCTCAAATGAAACAAGTTGTTGCTTACAACTAGAATTGCCCAAAATAGCAAGCTTCAATTCATCAAGTTTATCACAAGTTATGCATATTCTGTAAACAAGAAACTTGCCATCTATGCCATATTCACCAAATAAATTGAATTTAAAACAGTAGGCATAGGTGCTAGACAAAGACTTAAGAGATGAAATTTCAGAAATCTTGTTCATAGCACAAGTCAAACTAACAGGCTCATTCAACATGATATAGCACAAAACAGTGATAGGGGATATTCTAGCTATCACCTCCTTATGCGTAATCAGCACCACATGAGCAAAATTATAAGCATGCAATTCGTCATATGGTTCTACAATTGTGGCACAAGGTGGTAGTTCACAAGAGTTATGCATAGTAGGAATATACTCACCAATTTGATCCTTTTCTTGCTGTAAAAGCAGATCTGTACCATGGTCATTAGTTTCCTCCTCAGAAGTAGAAATATCAAAACTTTCACCGATAACGTTGGTATTTCGCTTGTTAAATCCTTCTTCAAAAGTAACCTGAATAGCGCGTGGAACAACAGCAACAGAACTAACCAAAATAGATTGGATTGTGTTAGTAGAATCATCGTCACATATGCTATCCTCTACTTCACTCAAATTTTCTTGTATTTCTTTCACATTCTCAGTGTGTATGCTCTCATTCAGGTTTGGTGCAGTGCATGCCACAGGAGTAGCATTTAACTTTGTGTTAGCTTGAATTTTGGTTGATTGTCTTCTCTGTATCTTTCTTTCGGCTTCTCGTGAAAGATTAAGTAAACATGACAAAGAATTGAATTCTTTACAAGATATCATGATCTGAATGTCGAAATCTAGTCCAAAATAAAAGTTATTCATCTTGAGTCTTTTCGGTCTCTTCTAACCCCTAACATAAAGATCTATGTTGAAATTCTTGGTAGTACTCATCCTTTGTTTTACTACCTTGTTTTAGATGTTGCAATTCATTTAAGTAATTGACGGGCAACATATGAAAGGACAAATCTAGCTCTCGAAATTTTCTTGAGTTTTGTCCATGTGCTAGGAATGTCCTGATTTTTACTCATATAATCATTCCACCAAATAGCAGCAAATCCAGAGAATCCACTAGTAACAACCCTAACCTTATCATGCTCAGAATTTCATGTTTATCAAATGATTGTTAAACAGCTAATTCCCATGTAAGATAACCTTCAGGATCATATTTATCACTAAAATGGGTGCAGTAAACTTATTTTTGGTACATGTGCGATGCCGTTGTACCTTCCGTGGTGTTGAAGGTATGCTCGTCGTTCTCTGTATCTTGGAGTGTGAACTATCTCTTCTCCTAGGATCTTTGTTGGCCCAAAGCGCTCTGACGTTGAGAACCTGCCATTGTTAGTGAAGACAAGAAACAAAATCACAAGTATAATGTTCTATCACTACATAGGATGTGGACAAAAGTCGTTCAACTCTCAAACGTTAACCAAAGCTCTTACAAGTTCTTACCATGCAGCAGGAGTTGTCGGCCGTTGGCGGTATCAAAAGTTCTCCCAAGCTTGGATAAAGCGATTGCCAAGGGACCGAACAAACGCACGTGGTAGAATATGTGGAGCTTGGTAGGCTATGTTAATTTCCTATGCAATCTGATAATTCTAGATTTTGTAATGATAAGTAATAATCCAAACTAGAATTCACAAGCCCTAGTTGCCGATCTCAAAGATATAAGTGAATTTCAAGGCAACACACACGCAAAGATAGTGAAACTTAATGCAACCAATGGAATGAGCTAAATAAGAATAATTTCAGCACTAAAACTCGTGTTGCATAAGTTATGGAGAGACGCTAGCTAATTGCTTCAGAAAAGGTACAAGGGCACAAGATTGCTCACTACATAATACAATTGCACAATCTGAAAATGACAAACACAAATTAGGGTTTTGATCAATGTAGTGCTGCCGGCCACTATTCTCTTTTCTTTTCTCTCTTTTTTTTCTTTTTGGCCTTTTGGCTCTTTCTTTCTCTTTTTTTAGTGACTTTCAGCCAACACTAGTATGAGCAAAGTTTTGGAATCCCTAACTTGATATCACAAGAGTTATGATAGTGCAACGTATCATAAGGAGCAGCCCCAAGCAATTTCAAATTGCTAGTCTCAATTGGGATCAAAGTATTCGCAAAGGATGAATTGGTTACCAAAGGTATGTACAATGATATTTTGAAACTTTTATGGTTGTAGATGCTACTGGACTCAACCAACTCAAAGGAACAAAGCTAGAACACAAATTGAAGAAACAAACCCCAAATTCGGCCAGAACTATGCAATAAGGTTGTTGCTGTAATTAAGGCTTGAGAATGACTGAATCAAGCTTGCTCACAATGTAACCAAATGATACTACTGTTCTAAGCTTTAAAACAAGTATTCAAACACACAATTTGGAGCTAATATGTAGAAGTTATGGCCAAAACACAAAGATGCACAGATTCAACAAAATTCAGCCGATCTGACCAAATCCGAATCCGAGTCAAATTCGGTTTGAAAGAGTCCGAATCACGAAGGACACCCAAAAACGTTTTTGTAGAGGACTCTTCAAGGATTCAGGAAAGTATACCAACTGATGCATCCCTCCCGGGTGCGCAACGTGCCCTTCGCGGCCCAGCCGTATGGCGCACGTGCCTCGCCCGGCGAGCGGACTACCCAACTGGCCCAGGGGCGTGGGCCTTGGCCCAACGAGGGAATACACACCTTGGCTGCCATAGCCAGGCCATAAGAGTCCCATGTGGCCCCCAAAAGACTAGCCTGATGGGGGGAGGGTTGCTCTCCCTTTTAAGGTGGTATTCTCTCCCCTCCACAAGCAAGGTGGTACTATCATTCTCACCCTCTTGTTTCGGGACCTAGCTCTGATACCACCTGATGTGACTTTGGGTCCCGATCTTTCGATGAGAGCGATAACCCGATTTGGAGGAATTGACTTTGACGATCCGACTACAACGTCTGACGACGATGCACCTTAGCAATCGCTAAACCAACTCGAGAGGGTTATTGATCTTGCCGTTAGCACGATCAACCTGAACACGAGTTCGATTCCTGCATGCAACGAAGAACAAGCAAGAACAATGGTAAAGCAATCTGAAATTGCGAATATGAAGGAAAGATTGATAAGGTGGGGTTATGAAACAAGGAGCTTCTTAGGCGGCTGTTGAGCACGTCTGGAAGACTCAAAATAGTAGCAATGGCTAAACTATCAAATAAACAAAACCCAAGTCCTAGATGAGGGTTTGGGTGGTTATTTATACTAGAGGAGCAGGAGGGGGCCTTCCATAGTAAAGGAAATCTAATACAACTCAAATCCAAAACACCAAGTCTTCTTTGACTCGAGTTTGACTCGGACTGGAAAAGCAATGTGTGGTTTTAGGCAGTTTCCGGACGCATCTGAAGGAATTTTGAGGTGGGGCCGGATCCTTTGGAAAGTAGACTCCGAGATCTTTCAAACGTGTACTCATGGGCCTCCAGACTCCTCCGGAATCAAAAGTTATGGCACTTTAAACTCAGTGCTGTTTCTGAGTTCGAATTGGACTCGAACTCGGACTGAAAAAGTGTTCCGGATTGTTTTGCGTTTTCCCGCTGACTCGAAGGGAATTTTGAGGTGATCTCAGATCCTTTTGAAAGAGGACGACAGGGATTTCGTTCTTGTACTCATAGACCTCCAGAAGCCTTCTAGAACAAAAGTTATGGTCGTTTGAAGTTGATGCTGTTGCGGAGGCCGAATTCGCGAATTTGCTCATTCCAAGTCCAACTTGCGCATATGATGATTGTGCTTTATGCTTGGCATTTGGAGGTTCTTCTCCTTGGTTCCTAAGGACAATAAGATCATCACAAGAATTAAATAGCATTCCATTCATATTATCACTAATGGGAAGGCTTTGGAACGCATTCACCTGATAACTAAACTGTCGTGCGCGAGCTCGAATAACCGGTCCTTGTATAATAGCAGCGAGTTCAAATTGATGTGTAGATGTGGTTGTATCCATGGAAGTGATGTCCTCATCAGCGAGACACTCCGAAAATGCACCGGGTTGCACTCCTATCTGTCGCCGGTCTCATTGGAGCTTGTTTCGCTCGATTTCGCTCTGGTGTTAATTCCATTCAAACCGGGATCCGAACAGGTGGACTTGTTTAAAGTTTGTCTCGAAGCGAAACACTCCGAAGATGCACCGGATTGCCCTCGTAAGTATGTCGGTCTTGCTGGCCCTAGTTTTGATCGAATTCGCTTTGATGTTAGTTTCGTACATATCGACATCCAAACAGGCGGATTTTGTGAAAGTTTGCACTGGAGCGAGACACTCCGAAAATGCACCGGGTTGCACTCCTTTGTGTCGCCGGTCTCATTGGAGCTTGTTTCGCTCGATTTCGCTCTGGTGTTCACTACATTCAAACTGAGATCCGAACAAGTGGACTTTACGAAAGTTTGCCTCAAAGCGAAACACTCCGAAGACACTCCGGATTGCCCTCGTAAGTATGTCGGTCTTGCTAGGGCTTGTTTCGATCGAATTTGCTTTGAAGTTAGTTTCGTACATGTCGAGATCCCAACAGGCGGATTTTGTGAAAGTTTGCACCGGAGCGAGACTCATCGAAAATGCACCGGGTTGCACTCCTATGTGTCGCCGGTCTCATTGGAACATGTTTCGCTTGAATTCGCTCTGGTGTTAATTTCATTCAAATCGGGATCCGAACAAGTGGAGTTTATGAAAGTTTGCAACGAAGCAGAACACTCCGAATACACACGGGGTTGCCCTCGTAATTGTTGTCGGTCTTGCTGGAGCTTGTTTCGATCGATTTCGCTTTGATGTTAATTTCGTACAAGTCGAGATCCGAATAGGTGGATTTTTTTGAAAGTTTGCACCGGAGTGAAACACTCCGAACATGCACCGGGTTGCACTCCTATGTGTCGACGGTCACAATGGGGCTTGTTTCGCTCGATTTCGCTCTGGTGTTAATTCCATTCAAACCGGGATCCGAACAAGTGACTTCTTTAAAGTTATCTCAACAGGTTCATCAAATATCATGATGTAGCACAAAATAGCATCATGGGAAATTTTGGTTCCAATATCTTCACAAGTGATCAATTCCACACTACGTAAATTAAAAAGATAAAAATCAGAATGTGGAATTGGCAGTTGCACATGAGTGCTCTCGGAATTAGTGTGCTCCTGATCAATTTTCATATCAACACCATTTTTGTTACCTTTACCGTTCTCCTCAGGTAATGATGTTTGTGTTATAGGATCTAACAATGACACAGAAAGTGTGACTTCTCCAACCATACCTACTATCTCCTTGTCTTCAATGTCAATTAGTATATGTTGTTCATCGATCAACTCCTCTTGTATTTCCTGTTGCACATGAAAAGAGACAACACTAGAAGTTGATGTTAGTGTGTTAGGTTTAGAAATTTCACCCCATTTCCCATCAACAACCTCCCTCGTTTTTTGTGCCATTTCATTCACAATCTGAATATGGATATCGCTCTCATACTCACAAGGGTTTTGGTTCATTTGAACTACATTCAATCGTGGGCTAGCAATGACGCATTTGCCCTCAACCATTACCTTCTCCTCTACAGCATGTACCAAAGGAACAACACACTTTAACGTTTTGGTCGAAGGGAAAGTCCCATGCTTGACCTCACCAATTCTCATCTTATGCTGAAATTCGTGTTCACCTTGCTCCTTAATTATTTTCTCCTCTTCAATTGCACAATCCACAAGATCAAACATGCTTTTAACATACTTAAGTCCAAGTGTAGCAGCGATCTTGTAATTCAAGCCCTCTTTGAAGCGTGCCTTTTTCTGTATTGTAGAGGTGATACCTGCACGTCGCATTGCACAACTCAACTCATTGAAATAATCATGGACACATCTGCAGCCTTGTTCGATGCTTGCTAAGTGGTGAAGCAGCTCTTGCTCATAATAGGGTGGTACAAATTCTTTTCTCATTATGCCCTTCAAAATCAACCACGATGTAATCAGGCTCTTTCCGAAAAGTTGATTCCACCAACTATAAGCATAATCTTCAAACTACATAGTGGCTCGGAACACTTCTTTATCTTTGGAAAGGTTCTGAAATTTGAACACCTTGTCCATTTGTTGTTCCCATTCAAGGTATTCATTGGGATCATTGCTTCCATAGAATGGAAGATCAATACGTTCATAACCTGCCATGATTAGTGCAAACACGATACAAAAAACAGCTAGTATATGTCAAATATATGTGAAATCACTCATCCTCACTTATCCTTACCACCAGAAGTTCTTACTCACCCTTTGCTGATTGACGGAGGAGATCGCACTTGAGTAGTGAGGCAACACAAGGTGAGGTTAAGCGAACTCAAAGCTGAGATTAAAGCACACAACAGGTTTGTATGTGGAGTTTGGAAGGGAAAATGTATGCCCTACACAATCTGAATTATTGATATTGTTTTGTTAAGTAAATATCCAAGTAAGAACATAATGTCTAGTTGCTGGAAACAAGATATAAGAGATGAACACAGCAACTCACACGCAAAGATGATGGAACCAAATTGCAATCAAAGGAGTGAGCTAGAACAAGATATGAGACATCACAAAACAGCTCTATTGCATTGGTTATAGAAAGACACTAGCTGGCTGCAATTGATGAACTAGGGCACAAGATTGCACAACAAGAATGAGTTTTATTCTTCTCCTTTTCTTTTCATACAACTAGCAACCAGCCACAGGGCTTTTCTTTTCTTCTTTTCTTCTCACACAACTAGCAACCAGCCACAACGCTTTTCTTTTCTTCTCTCCTTTTGATTTCTTGCAACCATGAGATCAAGATAAATGAGTGCAGCCCTAAGCAATAGATTAGCTAGTCTTGATGGGTGCAAAGTATTCGCAAAGGAGAGATTGGCTATCAATGGAGATCTACCAATTTTCGGAACTAGAACAGCAGCAAGGTTCAAGTCTAAGTTTGACCAAATTCTAAGCAGAATTAGCAAAAGTTGTCTATAACAAAGTTGTAGAGAATTTCATAAGCTTTTCAAAAAGTACAAGAACGCAAAGATATGAGTTCGTATGTGGGAGTTATGGCCAAAATACTACACTGGACAGATTGGATCAAAACGTGACGCGAAGGAAGACGAACAGTTTTCAGCAACAAATACACGATTCTATGGATAAAAACTTAGCAAAACGCACAAGAATAACAGATTGGAGACTAAGGTTCAATATTTTTGTGAGGCAAGTTTTCAGATTAGGAAAGAAAACACAAATCCAACCCAAGAGATGATATTTTTGTGTAGCAATTTTCTGGAATATGACTGAAAGTAAATCTACAACTAGGGATAAAGGTTCTACCGTGACAACCGGAGCTCTGATACCAAATGATACGAGGGGTGCCCGACCTTCATGGCGTAGAATCGAAGATACACATGAAACTCGACGAAGATAGTGTGGCCAATACACTGCCTATGCAGCAACCTGCAACACCGAGTTCGCCCAACCTCACGCAAGATGATTCCACTCGACCACGTCAAGCGGATACAATCCTCGCTGCAATCACAAGAGCTTGCAAGAACAACGGGAAGGAATGCAGAATCTCAGAGTTTATTCAGCCGGTGGCTAGAACACCCAAGAACATGCATATAGCAGATCTGTTTGTAGTTTCAAATGGTCTAAAAGTTCCCTTCACAAAGGGGTGCCTTCTACATATAAGAGAGGAGGAGAGGAAGACAAAAGGGGTGCTGGACAAGCCCAGGTCGCAGCACAAAGGCCAAAGACAAGACATAATGGTGGCGCAGCACCCAACACATTGGAATCTGTTTCTGGCCGCCTTATTAAACTGATGATATCTTCGTGCTCCGAATGAATTTAAGGGTGAGGCTGGATCCATTTGAAAGCTGAAGAGACAAGCTTTCAAAGCGGTGGTCAAACACTCCAATTGGACTCTGTTTGCATTATCTGCACCCGTTTTTCTCCAGACTGGTCACTGGAGGCCGAACCGAGTTATTTTGCATTCACAAGAGCATGTTGACTTGTCCATGGTTCTCTTGGTCTTCCCTAAGGTGTTCACACCTTCTCACATTGTCTTCACACCTGAGAATAATAAAATTAAATGCATTATTAGGTAGCAGCTGATTATCACAAGTAATATAATTCTTACAAAGGAGCGAGTTCACCTGTTGATTGATTTGTTTAGCTCGGGCATGTTTTATTGGTCCTTGGAAATGATTTGTGAATTATTGGACAGCAACAAATGATGAAAATTATGATCTTGCTGTCATGCCCGTATCACTATGTGTCGCCGATCACATTGGAGCATGTTTCGCTCTGGTGTTAATTCCATTCAAACCGAGATCCGAACAAGTCGACTTGTTTAAAGTTTGCTTCGAAGCGAAACACTCCGAAGAAGCATCAGATTGCCCTCGTAAGTATGTCGGTCTTGCTGGCCCTAGTTTCGATCGAATTTGATTTGATGTTAGTTTCGTACATATCGAAATCCAAACAGGCGGATTTTGTGAAAGTTTGCACCGGAGCGAGACACTCCGAAAATGCACCGGGTTGCACTCCATTGTGCCGCCGGTCTCATTGGAGCTTGTTTCGCTCGATTTCGCTCTGGTGTTCACTTCATTAAGACTGGGATCCGAACAAGTGGACTTTACGAAAGTTTGCCTCAAAGCGAAACACTCCGAAGACACTCCGGATTGCCCTCGTAAGTATGTCGGTCTTGCTGGGGCTTGTTTCGATCGAATTCGCTTTGATGTTAGTTTCGTACAAATCGAGATCCAAATAGGCGGATTTTGTGAAAGTTTGCACCGGAGCGAGACTCACCGAAAATGCACCGGGTTGCACTCCTATGTGTCGCCGGTCTCATTGGAGCATGTTTCGCTTGAATTCGCTCTGGTGTTAATTTCATTCAAACCGGGATCCGAACAAGTGGAGTTCATGAAAGTTTGCAACGAAGTGAAACTCTCCGAATACACACATGGTTGCCCTCGTTATTGTTGTCGGTCTTGCTGGAGCTTGTTTCGATCGATTTCGCTTTGATGTTAATTTCGTACAAGTCGAGATCCGAATAGGTAGATTTTGTAAAAGTTTGCACCGGAGTGAAACACTCCGAAAATGCACCGGGTTGCACTCCTATGTGTCGCCGATCACATGTCAGTCTTGCTGGGGCTTATTTCGATCGAATTCGTTTTGATGTTAGTTTTCAGTACATGTAAAGAGATCCAAACAGTGGACTTTTTGAAAGTTTGCACGGGCGAGACTCACCGAAAAGCATCAAATTGCACTCCTATGTATCGCCGGTCTCATTGGAGCATGTTTCGCTTGAATTCGCTCTGGTGTTAATTTCATTCTAATCGGGATCAGAATAAGTGGAGTTTTTGAAAGTTTGCGAGATCCAACACTCAGAATACACGAATTGTTGTCGGTCTTGCTAGAGCTTGTTTCGATCGATTTCACTTTGTTGTTAATTTCGTACAAGTCGAGATTCGAATAGGTGGATTTTTCGAAAGTTTGCACCGGAGTGAAACACTCCGAAAATGCACCGGGTTGCACTCCTACGTGTCGACGGTCACAGTGGGGCTTGTTTCACTCGATTTCGCTCTGGTGTTAATTCCATTCAAACTGGGATCCGAACAAGTGACTTGTTTAAAGTTTGCCTCGAAGCGAAACACTCAGAAGAAGCATCGGATTGCCCTCGTAAGTATGACAGTCTTGCTTGTCCTTGTTTCGATCGAATTCGCTTTGATGTTATTTTCGTGCATATCGAGATCCAAACAGGCGGATTTTCTGAAAGTTTGCACCGGAGCGAGACACTCCGAAAATGCACCGGGTTGCACTCCTTTGTGTCGTCGGTCTCATTGGAGCTTGTTTCGCTCTATTTCGCTCTGGTGTTAATTCCATTCAATCTGGGATCCCGACAAGTGGACTTGTTTAAAGTTTGCCTCGAAGCGAAACACTCCAAAGACGCACCAGATTGCCCTCGTAAGTATGTCGGTCTTGCTGGCCCTTGTTTCGTTCGAATTCGCTTTGATGTTAGTTTCCTACATATCGAGATCCAAACAGGTGGATTTTGTGAAAGTTTGCACGGAAGCGAGACTCTCCTAAAATGCACCGGGTTGCACTCCTGTGTGTCGCCGGTCTCATTGGAGCATGTTTCGCTTGAATTCGCTCTGGTGTTAATTTCATTCAAGCGGGATCGAACAAGTGGGTTTATGAAAGTTTGCATCGGCGAAACACTCCGAATACACTGCAGGGTTGCCCTCGTAATTGTTGTCGGTCTTGTTGGAGCTTGTTTGATCGATTTAAGCTTTGATGTTAATTTCGTACAAGTCGAGATCGAATTGGTGGATTTTTGAAAGTTTGCAGGAGTGAAACACTCCAAAATGCACGGGTTGCACTCCTATGTGTCGGCGGTCACAATGGAGCTTGTTTAAGCTCGATTTACGCTCGGTGTTAATTCCATTCAAACCGGGATCCGAACAAGTGACTTGTTTAAAGTTTGCCTCGAAGCGAAACACTCTGAATAAGCATCGGATTGCCCTCGTAAGTATGTCGGTCTTGCTTGCCCTTGTTTCGATCGAATTCGCTTTGATGTTAGTTTAGTACATATCGAGATCCAAGCAGTGGATTTTGTGAAAGTTTGCACGGAGCGAGACACTCAAAAATGCACCGGTTGCACTCCTATGTGTCGCCGGTCTCATTGGAGCTTGTTTTGCTCGATTTACTCGATGTTAATTTCATTCAAACGGGATCGAACAAGTGGACTTGTTTAAAGTTTGCCTCGGGCGAAACACTCCAAAGACACTCCGGATTGCCCTCGTAAGTATGTCGGTCTTGCTGGGCCTTGTTTGATCGAATCGGTTTGATGTTAGTTTACGTACATATCGAGATCCAAGCAGTGGATTTTTTGAAAGTTTGCACGGAGCGAGACTCACCTAAAATGCACCGGGTTGCACTCCTATGTGTCGCCGGTCTCATTGGAGCATGTTTAAGCTTGATTCGCTCTGGTGTTAATTTCATTCAAACGGGATCGAACAAGTGGAGTTTATGAAAGTTTGCCTTGAAAGCGGAACACTCAGAATACCTGAGGGTTGCCCTCGTAATTGTTGTCGGTCTTGCTGGAGCTTGTTTCAATCGAATTAAGCTTTGATGTTAATTTCGTACAAGTCGAGATCCGAATAGGTGGATTTTTGAAAGTTTGCACGGTGTGAAACACTCAAAAATGCACCGGTTGCACTCCTATGTTTCGCGGTCTCAATGGGGCTTGTTTAAGCTCGATTTAGCTCTGGTGTTAATTCCATTCAAGCGGGATCGAACAAGTGACTTGTTTAAAGTTTGCCTCGAAGGGAAACACTCTGAAGAAACATCGGATTGCCCTCATAAGTATGTCGGTCTTGTTTGCCCTTGTTTCGATCGAATTCGCTTTGATGTTAGTTTCGTACATATCGAGATCCAAACAGTCGGATTTTGTGAAAGTTCGCACCGGAGCGAGACACTCCGAAAATGCACCGGGTTGCACTCCTATGTGTTGTCGGTCTCATTGGAGCTTGTTTAAGCTCGATTTAGCTCTGGTGTTATTTCCATTCAAACTGGGATCCCAACAAGTGGTCTTGTTCAAAGTTTGCCTCGGCGAAACACTCCAAAGACACCAGATTGCCCTCGTAAGTATATCGGTCTTGCTGGCCCTTGTTTCGATCGAATTAAGCTTTGATGTTAGTTTCGTACATATCGAGATCCAAGCAGGTGGATTTTGTGAAAGTTTGCAGGGGCGAGACACTCGAAAATGCACCGGGTTGCACTCCTATGTTTCGTCGGTCTCATTGGAGCTTGTTTTGCTCGATTCCGCTCCGGTGTTAATTCCATTCAAACTGGGATCCCAACAAGTGTTTAAAGTTTGCGTCGAAGCGAAACACTCCAAAGACGCACCAGATTGCCCTCGTAAGTTTTAAATACATATCGAGATCCAAACATGCGGATTTTGTGAAAGTTTGCACGGGCGAGACTCTCTGAAAATGCAGGTTGCACTCCTATGTGTCGCCCGATCTCATTGGAGCATGTTTAAGCGATTTCTCTCTGGTGTTAATTTCATTCAAGCCGGGATCCGAACAAGTGGAGTTTATGAAAGTTTGCCTCGGCGAAACACTCAGAATACACGCAAGTCGAGATCCGAATAGGTAGATTTTGTAGAAGTTTGCACCAGAGTGAAACACTCCGAAAATGCACCGGGTTGCACTCCTATGTTTCGCCGATCACATTGGAGCATGTTTACGCTCGATTTAGCTCTGGTGTTAATTCCATTCAAGCGGGATCCTAACAAGTGGACTTGTTTAATGTTTGCCTCGAAGCAAAACACTCAGAAGAAGCATCAGTTGCCCTCGTAAGTATGTCGGTCTTGCTGGCCCTTGTTTGATCGAATTTGCTTTCATGTTAGTTTAGTACATATCAAGATCCAAACAAGCGGATTTTGTGAAAGTTTGCACCGGCGAGACACTCAAAATGCAGGGTTGCACTCCTATGTGTCTTCGGTCTCATTGGAGCTTGTTTCACTCGATTTCTCTCTAGTGTTAATTCAATTCAAGCCGGGATCCGAACAAGTGGACTTGTTTAAAGTTTGCCTCGGCGAAACACTCAGAAGACACTCGCCCTCGTAAGTATGTCTTGCTGGCCCTTGTTTGATCGAATTAAGCTTTGATGTTAGTTTAGTACATATCGAGATCCAAGCAGTATTTTGTGAAAGTTTGCACGGAGCGAGACACTCTGAAAATGCACGGGTTGCACTCCTATGTGTCGCCGGTCTCATTGGAGCATGTTTAAGCTTGATTTCGCTCTGGTGTTAATTTCATTCAAGCGGGATCGAACAAGTGGGTTTATGAAAGTTTGCAACGACGGAACACTCCGAATACACACGGGGTTGCCCTCGTAATTGTTGTCGGTCTTGCTGGAGCTTGTTTCGATCGATTTCGCTTTGTTGTTAATTTCGTACAAGTCGAGATCCGAATAGGTGGATTTTTTGAAAGTTTGCACCGGAGTGAAACACTCCGAAAATGCACCGGGTTGCACTCCTATGTGTCGACGGTCACAATGGGGCTTGTTTCGCTCGATTTCGCTCTTGTGTTAATTCCATTCAAACCGGGATCCAAACAAGTGACTTGTTTAAAGTTTGCCTCGAAGCGAAACACTCCGAAGAAGCATCGGATTGCCCTCGTAAGTATGTCGGTCTTGCTTGCCCTTGTTTGATTGAATTTTCTTTGATGTTAGTTTAGTACATATCGAGATCCAAGCAGTGGATTTTGTGAAAGTTTGCAGGGCGAGACACTCCAAAATGCACGGGTTGCACTCCTATGTTTCGCCGGTCTCATTGGAGCTTGTTTAGCTCGATTCGCTCTAGTGTTAATTCCATTCAAACCGGGATCCCAACAAGTGTTCAAAGTTTGCCTCGGCGAAACACTCAAAGAGCGCACAGATTGCCCTCGTAAGTATGTCGGTCTTGCTTGCCCTGTTTTGGATCGAATTGGCTTTGATGTTAGTTTCGTACAAATCGAGATCCAAACTGGCGGATTTTGTGAAAGTTTTCACGGAAGCGAGACTCTCTGAAAATGCTCCAGGTAGCACTCCTATGTGTCGCCAGTCTCATTGGAGCATGTTTCGCTTGAATTCTCTCTGGTGTTAATTTCATTCAAACCGGGATCGAACAAGTGGACTTTATTAAAGCTTTGCCTTGAAGCGAAACACTCGAAGACGCATCGGATTGCCCTCATAAGTATTGTCGGTCTTCTGGCCCTTGTTTGATCGAATTCGCTTTGATGTTAATTTAAGTACATATCGAGATCCAAATAGGTGGATTTTGTAAAGTTTGCACCAGTGAAACACTCCAAAATGCACCGGTTGCACTCCTATGTGTCGCCGATCACATTGGAGCTTGTTTATTTCGATTTTGCTCTGGTGTTAATTCCATTCAAACCGGGATCCCATCAAGTGGACTTGTTTAAAGCTTGCCTCGAAGCGAAACACTCCGAAGACGCACCTGATTGCCCTCGTAAGTATGTCGGTCTTGCTGGCCCTTGTTTCGATCGAATTCGCTTTGATGTTAGTTTCGTACATATCGAGATCCAAATAGGCGGATTTTGTGAAAGTTTGCACAGGAGCGAGACACTACGAAAATGCACCGGGTTGCACTCCTTTGCGTCGCCGGTCTCATTGGAGCGTGTTTAAAAGATCGGCCAAGCAAACCCAAAGAGATAGCTCGGTGTTAATTTCATTCAAACCGGGATCCGGACAAGTGGAGTTTATGAAAGTTTGCAACGAAGCCACCTTAAACACTCCGAATACACATCGAGGTGCCCTCGTAATTGTTGTCGGTCTTCTGGTGCTTGTTTCGATCGATTTCGGACCTTTGATGTTAATTTAAGTCCAAGACCGGTACGAAGACTAGACTCCCAAGCCCCATCCATTTTGTTTATCGCTCTATGTAACCAGCTTCCCGGGATATATAAGGGGAGGCTGGCCCTCAAAGGACACACCCACACACGGTAGCAGCGCAAAGGAGAAAGAACCTCGTGTCGATCGCGCTTTGAGCACACCTCACGACAATACTCGAGACCCAAGACGTGTTCTTAGCTCCCTCATCCAAACCTCTGCACACGAGGAGCTCGCGCAGCCCTCAAAGCTTGTAACTAGAGCTCATCGGCACAATACAATCACGCACCACCAAGTGGACTAGAGTAGGGACATTCGGCCCGAACCAGTATAAACCACTCCGGACCCTCTCTCCTCTCTCTTTGGGGTCTAACCATTGAGAGCAGGAGCAGCGGCCCCTCGGATTTTTTGAATGTTTGCGGTTGAAACACTCGAAATGCACCGGGTTGCACTCCTATGTGTCGCCGGTCTCATTGGAGCATGTTTTGCTCGATTTCTCTCTGGTGTTAAATCCATTCAAACCGGGATCCGAACAAGTGGACTTGTTTAAAGTTTGCCTCGAAGCGAAACACTCCGAAGACGCTCCGGATTGCCCTCGTAAGTATGTCGGTCTTGCTGGCCCTTGTTTCGATCGAATTCGCTTTGATGTTAGTTTCGTACATATCGAGATCCAAGCAGTGGATTTTTGAAAGTTTGCACCGAGCGAGACACTCAAAAAATGCACCGGTTGCACTCCTATCATCACCGGTCTCATTGGAGCTTGTTTCGCTTGATTTCGCTCTGGTGTTCACTTCATTAAAACCGGGATCCGAACAAGTTGAATTTATGAAAGTTTGCCTCGAAGCGAAACACTCCGAAGATGCTCCGGATTGCCCTCGTAAGTATGTCGGTCTTGCTGGGGCTTGTTTCGATCGAATTCGCTTTGATGTTAGTTTCGTACATATCGAGATCCAAATAGGCGGATTTTGTGAAAGTTTGCACCGGAGCGAGACTCTCCGAAAATGCACCGGTTGCACTCCTATGTGTCGCCGGTCTCATTGGAGCATGTTTCGCTTGAATTCGCTCTGGTGTTAATTTCATTCAAACCGGGATCCGAACAAGTGGAGTTTATGAAAGTTTGCAACGGTTTAAACACTCAAGATACACTGCAGGTTGCCCTCGTTATTGTTGTCGGTCTTGCTGGAGCTTGTTTCGATCGATTTCGCTTTGATGTTAATTTCGTACAAGTCGAGATCCGAATAGGTGGATTTTGTGAAAGTTTGCACCGGAGTGAAACACTCCGAAAATGCACCGGGTTGCACTCCTATGTGTCGCCGATCACATTGGAGCTTGTTTCGCTCGATTCAAACCGGGATCCGAACAAGTGGCCTTGTTTAAAGTTTGCCTCGAAGCGAAACACTCCGAAGAAGCATCAGATTGCCCTCGTAAGTATGTCGGTCTTGCTGGCCCTTGTTTCGATCGAATTCGCTTTCATGTTAGTTTCGTACATATCGAGATCCAAACAGGTAGATTTTGTGAAAGTTTGCACCGGAGTGAGACACTCCGAAAATGCACTGGGATTAATTCCTATCTGTCGCCGGTCTCATTGGAGCTTGCTTCGCTCGATTTCTCTCTAGTGTTAATTCCATTCAAACCGGGATCCGAACAGGTGGACTTGTTTGAAAGTTTGCCTCGGCGAAACATTCGAAGGCGCTCCGGATTGCCCTCGTAAGTATGTCGGTCTTGCTGGCCCTTGTTTCGATCGAATTCGCTTTGATGTTAGTTTCGTACATATCGAGATCCAAACAGGCGGATTTTGTGAAAGTTTGCACCGGAGCGAGACACTCCGAAAATGCACCGGGTTGCACTCCTATGTGTCGCCGGTCTCATTGGAGCTTGTTTCGCTCGATTTCGCTCTGGTGTTCACTTCATTCAAACCGGGATCCGAACAAGTGGACTTTATGAAAGTTTGCCTCAAAGCGAAACACTCCGAAGACACTCCGGATTGCCCTCGTAAGTATGTCGGTCTTGCTGGGGCTTGTTTCGATCGAATTCGCTTTGATGTTAGTTTCGTACATGTCGAGATCCAAACAGGCGGATTTTTTGAAAGTTTGCACCGGAGCGAGACTCACCGAAAATGCACCGGGTTGCACTCCTATGTGTCGCCGGTCTCATTGGAGCATGTTTCGCTTGAATTCGCTCTGGTGTTAATTTCATTCTAATCGGGATCAGAATAAGTGGAGTTTTTGAAAGTTTGCAACGAAGCGGAACACTCCGAATACACACAGGGTTGCCCTCGTAATTGTTGTCGGTCTTGCTAGAGCTTGTTTCGATCGATTTCACTTTGTTGTTAATTTCGTACAAGTCGAGATTCGAATAGGTGGATTTTGTGAAAGTTTGCACTGGAGTGAAACACTCCAAAAATGCACCGGGTTGCACTCCTATGTGTCGCCGATCACATTGGAGCTTGTTTCGCTCGATTTCGCTCTGGTGTTAATTCCATTCAAACCGGGATCCGAACAAGTGGACTTGTTTAAAGTTTGCCTCGAAGCGAAACACTCCGAAGAAGCATCGGATTGCCCTCGTAAGTATGTCGGTCTTGCTGGCCCTTGTTTCCATCGAATTCGCTTTGATGTTAGTTTCGTACATATCGAGATCCAAACAAGCGGATTTTGTGAAAGTTTGCACCGGAGCGAGACACTCAGAAAATGCACCGGGTTGCACTCCTCTGTGTCGCCGGTGTCATTGGAGCTTGTTTCGCTCGATTTCGCTCTGGTGTTAATTCCATTCAAACCGGGATCCCAACAAGTGGACTTGTTTAAAGTTTGCCTCGAAGCGAAACACTCCAAAGACGCACCAGATTGCCCTCGTAAGTATGTCGGTCTTGCTGGCCCTTGTTTCGATCGAATTCGCTTTGATGTTAGTTTCGTACATATCGAGATCCAAACAGGCGGATTTTGTGAAAGTTTGCACCGGAGCGAGACTCTCCGAAAATGCACCGGGTTGCACTCCTATGTGTCGCCGGTCTCATTGGAGCATGTTTCGCTTGAATTCGCTCTGGTGTTAATTTCATTCAAACCGGGATCCGAACAAGTGGAGTTTATGAAAGTTTGCAACGAAGCGAAACACTCCGAATACACACGGGGTTGCCCTCGTAATTGTTGTCGGTCTTGCTGGAGCTTGTTTCGATCGATTTCGCTTTGATGTTAATTTCGTACAAGTCGAGATCCGAATAGGTGGATTTTTGAAAGTTTGCACCGGAGTGAAACACTCCAAAAATGCACCGGGTTGCACTCCTATGTGTCGACGGTCACAATGGAGCTTGTTTCGCTCGATTTCGCTCAGGTGTTAATTCCATTCAAACCGGGATCCGAACAAGTGACTTGTTTAAAGTTTGCCTCGAAGCGAAACACTCTGAATAAGCATCGGATTGCCCTCGTAAGTATGTCGGTCTTGCTTGCCCTTGTTTCGATCGAATTCGCTTTGATGTTAGTTTCGTACATATCGAGATCCAAACAGGCGGATTTTGTGATAGTTTGCACCGGAGCGAGACACTCCGAAAATGCACCGGGTTGCACTCCTTTGTGTCGCCGGTCTCATTGGAGCTTGTTTTGCTCGATTTCGCTCTGATGTTCGCTTCATTCAAACCGGGATCCGAACAAGTGGACTTTACGAAAGTTTGCCTCGGAGCGAAACACTCCGAAGACACTCCGGATTGCCCTCGTAAGTATGTCGGTCTTGCTGGGGCATGTTTCGATCGAATTCGGTTTGATGTTAGTTTCGTACATGTCGAGGTCCAAACAGGCGGATTTTTTGAAAGTTTGCACCGGAGCGAGACTCACCGAAAATGCACCGGGTTGCACTCCTATGTGTCGCCGGTCTCATTGGAGCATGTTTCGCTCGAATTCGCTCTGGTGTTAATTTCATTCAAACCGGGATCCGAACAAGTGGAGTTTATGAAAGTTTGCAACGAAGCGAAACACTCCGAATACACAAGGGGTTGCCCTCGTAATTGTTGTCGGTCTTGCTGGAGCTTGTTTCGATCGAATTCGCTTTGTTATTAATTTCGTACAAGTCGAGATCCGAATAGGTGGATTTTTTGAAAGTTTGCACCGGAGTGAAACACTCCGAAAATGCACCGAGTTGCACTCCTATGTGTCGACGGTCACAATGGGGCTTGTTTCGCTCGATTTCGCTCTGGTGTTAATTCCATTCAAACCGGGATCCGAACAAGTGACTTGTTTAAAGTTTGCCTCGAAGGGAAACACTCTGAAGAAACATCGGATTGCCCTCATAAGTATGTCGGTCTTGTTTGCCCTTGTTTCGATCGAATTCGCTTTGATGTTAGTTTCGTACATATCGAGATCCAAACAGGCGGATTTTGTGAAAGTTCGCACCGGAGCGAGACACTCCGAAAATGCACCGGGTTGCACTCCTATGTGTTGTCGGTCTCATTGGAGCTTGTTTCGCTCGATTTCGCTCTGGTGTTATTTCCATTCAAACTGGGATCCCAACAAGTGGTCCTGTTCAAAGTTTGCCTCGAAGCGAAACACTCCAAAGACGGACCAGATTGCCTTCGTAAGTATGTCGGTCTTGCTGGCCCTTGTTTCGATCGAATTCGCTTTGATGTTAGTTTCGTACATATCGAGATCCAAACAGGGGGATTTTGTGAATGTTTGCACGGAAGCGAGACTCTCCGAAAATGCAAGTCGAGATCCGAATAGGTAGATTTTGTAAAAGTTTGCACCGGAGTGAAACACGCCGAAAATGCACCGGGTTGCACTCCTATGTGTCGCCGATCACATTGGAGCATGTTTCGCTCGATTTCGCTCTGGTGTTAATTCCATTCAAACCGAGATCCTAACAAGTGGACTTGTTTAATGTTTGCCTCGAAGCGAAACACTCCGAAGAAGCATCAGATTGCCCTCGTAAGTATGTCGGTCTTGCTGGCCCTTGTTTCGATCGAGTTTGCTTTCATGTTAGTTTCGTACATATCAATATCCAAACAAGCGGATTTTGTGAAAGTTTGCACCGGAGCGAGACACTCCGAAAATGCACCGGGTTACACTCCTATCTGTCGCCGGTCTCATTGGAGCTTGTTTCACTCGATTTCTCTCTAGCGTTAATTCAATTCAAACCGGGATTCGAACAAGTTGACTTGTTTAATGTTTGCCTCGAAGCGAAACACTCCGAAGACGCACCGGTCTTGCTGGCCCTAGTTTCGATCGAATTCGCTTTGATGTTAGTTTCGTACATATCGAGATCCAAACAGGCGTATTTTCTGAAAGTTAGCACCGGAGCGAGACACTACGAAAATGCACCGGGTTGCAAGCCTATGTGTCGCCGGTCTCATTGGAGCATTTTTCGCTTGAATTCGCTCTGGTGTTAATTTCATTCAAACCGGGATCCGAACAAGTGGAGTTTATGAAAGTTTGCAACGAAGCGGAACACTCCGAGTACACACGGGGTTGCCCTCGTAATTGTTGTCGGTCTTGCTGGAGCTTGTTTCGATCGATTTCGCTTTGACGTTAATTTCGTACAAGTCGAGATCCGAATAGGTGTATTTTTTGAAAGTTTGCACTGGAGTGAAACACTCCAAAAATGCAACGGGTTGCACTGCTATGTGTCGACGGTCACAATGGGGCTTATTTCGCTCGATTTCGCTCTGGTGTTAATTCCATTCAAACCGTGATCCGAACAAGTGACTTGTTTAAAGTTTGCCTCGAAGCGAAACACTCCGAAGAAGCATCGGATTGGCCTCGTAAGTATGTCGGTCTTGCTTGCCCTTGTTTCGATTGAATTTTCTTTTATGTTAGTTTCGTACATATATAGATCCAAACAGGTGGATTTTGTGAAAATTTGCACCGGAGCGAGACACTCCAAAAATGCACCGGGTTGCACTCCTATGTTTCGTCGGTCTCATTGGAGCTTGTTTCGCTCGATTCCGCTCTAGTGTTAATTCCATTCAAACTGGGATCCCAACAAGTGTTCAAAGTTTGCGTCGAAGCGAAACACTCCAAAGACGCACCAGATTGCCCTCGTAAGTATGTCGGTCTTGCTTGCCCTGTTTTGGATCGAATTGGCTTTGATGTTAGTTTCGTACAAATCGAGATCCAAACTGGCGGATTTTGTGAAAGTTTTCACGGAAGCGAGACTCTCTGAAAATGCTCCAGGTAGCACTCCTATGTGTCGCCAGTCTCATTGGAGCATGTTTCGCTTGAATTCTCTCTGGTGTTAATTTCATTCAAACCGGGATCCGAACAAGTGGACTTGGTTAAAGCTTGCCTTGAAGCGAAACACTCCGAAGACGCATCGGATTGCCCTCATAAGTATGTCGGTCATGCTGGCCCTTGTTACGAACGAATTCGCTTTGATGCTAGTTTCGTACATATCGAGATCCAAACAGGCGGATTTAGTAAAAGTTTGCACCAGAGTGAAACACTCCGAAAATGCACCGGGTTGCACTCCTATGTGTCGCCGATCACATTGGAGCTTGTTTCGCTCGATTTCGCTCTGGTGTTAATTCCATTCAAACCGGGATCCCATCAAGTGGACTTGTTTAAAGCTTGCCTCGAAGCGAAACACTCCGAAGACGCACCTGATTGCCCTCGTAAGTATGTCGGTCTTGCTGGCCCTTGTTTCGATCGAATTCGCTTTGATGTTAGTTTCGTACATATCGAGATCCAAATAGGCGGATTTTGTGAAAGTTTGCACAGGAGCGAGACACTACGAAAATGCACCGGGTTGCACTCCTTTGTGTCGCCGGTCTCATTGGGCGTGTTTAAGCAGATTCGCTCGGTGTTAATTTCATTCAAACCGGGATCCGGACAAGTGGAGTTTATGAAAGTTTGCAACGAAGCGAAACACTCCGAATACACACGAGGGTGCCCTCGTAATTGTTGTCGGTCTTGCTGGTGCTTGTTTCGATCGATTTCGTTTTGATGTTAATTTCGTACAAGCCGAGATCCGAATAGGTGGATTTTTTGAATGTTTGCACCGGAGTGAAACACTCCGAAAATGCACCGGGTTGCACTCCTATGTGTCGCCGGTCTCATTGGAGCATGTTTTGCTCGATTTCTCTCTGGTGTTAAATCCATTCAAACCGGGATCCGAATAAGTGGACTTGTTTAAAGTTTGCCTCGAAGCGAAACACTCCGAAGACGCTCCGGATTGCCCTCGTAAGTATGTCGGTCTTCCTGGCCCTTGTTTCGATCGAATTCGCTTTGATGTTAGTTTCGTACATATCGAGATCCAAACAGGCGGATTTTTTAAAGTTTGCACCGGAGCGAGACACTCCGAAAATGCACCGGGTTGCACTCCTTTCTGTCACCGGTCTCATTGGAGCATGTTTCGCTCGGTTTCGCTTTGGTGTTCACTTCATTCAAACCGGGATCCGAACAAGTGGACTTTATGAAAGTTAGCCTCGAAGCGAAACACTCCGAAGACACTCCGGATTGCCCTCGTATTTAGGTCGGTCATGCTGGGGCTTGTTTCGATCGAATTCGCTTTGATGTTAGTTTCGTACATATCGAGATCCAAACAGGCGGATTTTGTGAAAGTTTGCACCGGAACGAGACTCACCGAAAGTGCACCGGGTTGCACTCCTATGTGTCGCCGGTCTCATTGGAGCATGTTCCGCTTGTATTCGCTCTGGTGTTAATTTCATTCAAACCGGGATCCGAACAAGTGGAGTTTATGAAAGTTTGCAACGAAGCGAAACACTCCGATTACACACGGGGTTGCCCCCGTAATTGTTGTCGGTCTTGCAGGAGCTTGTTTCGATCGATTTCGCTTTGATGTTAATTTCGTACAAGTCGAGATCCGAATAGGAGGATTTTGTGAAAGTTTGCACCGGAGTGAAACACTCTGAAAATGCACCGGGTTGCACTCCTATGTGTCGCTGGTCTCATTGGAGCTTGTTTCGCTCCATTTCGCTCTGGTGTTCGCTTCATTCAAACCGGTATCCGAACAAGTGGACTTTATGAATGTTTGCCTCGAAGCGAAACACTCCGGATTGCCCTCGTAAGTATGTCGGTCATGCTGGGGCATGTTTCGATCGAATTCGCTTTGATGTTAGTTTCGTACATATCGAGATGGAAATAGGCGGATTTTGTGAAAGTTTGCACCGGAGCGAGACTCTCCAAAAATGCACGGGTTGCACTCCAATGTGTCGCCGGTCTCATCGGAGCATGTTTCATTTGAATTCGCTCAGGTGTTAATTTCATTCAAACTGGGATCCGAACAAGTGGAGTTTATGAAAGTTTGCAACGAAGTGAAACACTCCGAATACACACGAGGTTGCCCTCAAAATTGTTGTCGGTCTTGCTGGAGCTTGTTTCGATCGATTTCGTTTTGATGTTTATTTCGTACAAGTCGAGATTCGAATGGGTGGATTTTTTGAAAGTTTGCACCGGAGTGAGACACCCCGAAAATGCACCGGGTTGCACTCCTATGTGTCGCCGGTCTCATTGGAGCTTGTTTCGCTCAATTTCTCTCTGGTGTTAATTCCATTCAAACCGGGATCCGAACAAGTGGACTTGTTTAAAGTTTGCCTCGAAGCGAAACACTCCGAACACGCACCGGATTGCCCTCGTAAGTATGTCGGTCTTCCTGGCCCTTGTTTGATCGAATTAAGCTTTGATGTTAGTTTTGTACATATCGAGATCCAAAGCAGGCTGATTTTGTGAAAGTTTGCACGGGCGAGACACTCTGAAAAAGCACCGGCTTGCACTCCTATGTGTCGCCGGTTTCATTGGAGCTTGATTCGCTCGATTTCGCTCTGGTGTTCACTTCTGTCAAACCGGGATCCGAACAAGTGGACTTTATGAAAGTTTGCCTCGAAGCGAAACACTCCGAAGACGCACCAGATTGCCCTCGTAAGTATGTCGGTCTTGCTGGCCCTTGTTTCGGTAGAATTCGCTTTGATGTTAGTTTCGTACATATCGAGATCCAAACAGGCGGATTTTGTGAAAGTTTGCACCGGAGCGAGACTTTCCGAAAATGCACCGGGTTGCACTCCTATGTGTCGCCGGTCTCATTGGAGCATGTTTCGCTTGAATTCTCTCTGGTGTTAATTTCATTCAAACCGGGATCCGAACAAGTGGAGTTTATGAAAGTTCGCAATGAACCGAAACACTCCGAATACACACGGGGTTGCCCTCGCAATTGTTGTCAGTCTTGCTGGAGCTTGTTTCGATCTATTTCGCTTTGATGTTAATTTCGTACAAGCCAAGATGCGAATAGGTAGATTTTGTAAAAGTTTGCACCGGAGTGAAACACTCCGAAAATGCACCGGGTTGCACTCCTATGTGTCGCCGATCACATTGGAGCTTGTTTCGCTCGATTTTGCTCTAGTGTTCATTCCATTCAAACCGGGATCCTGACAAGTGGACTTGTTTAAAGTTTGCCTCGAAGCGAAACACTCCGAAGAAGCATCAGATTGCCATCGTAAGTATGTCGGTCTTGCTTGGCCCTTGTTTGATCGAATTCGATTTCATGTTAGTTTCGAACATGTCGAGATCCAAACAAGCGGACTTTGTGAAAGTTTGCACCGGAGCGAAACACTCTGAATACACACGAGGGTGCCCTCGTAATTGTTGTCGGTCTTGCTGGAGCTTGTTTCGATCGATTTCGTTTTGATGTTAATTTCGTACAAGTCGAGATCCGAATAGGTGGATTTTTTGAAAGTTTGCACCGGAGTGAAACACTCCGAAAATGCACCGGGTTGCACTCCTATGTGTCGCCGGTCTCATTGGAGCTTGTTTCGCTCGATTTCTTTCTGGTGTTAATTCCATTCAAACCGGGATCCGAACAAGTGGACTTGTTTAAAGTTTGCCTCGAAGCGAAACACTCCGAAGACGCACCGGATTGCCCTCGTAAGTATGTCGGTCTTGCTGGCCCTTGTTTCGATCGAATTCGCTTTGATGTTAGTTTCGTACATATCGAGATCCAAACAGGCGGATTTTGTGAAAGTTTGCACCGGAGCGAGACACTCCAAAAATGCACCGGATTGCACTCCTATGTGTCGCCGGTCTCATTGGAGCTTGTTTCTCTCGATTTCACTCTGGTGTTAATTCCATTCAAACCGGGATCTGAACAAGTGGACTTGTTTAAAGTTTGCCTCGAAGCAAAACACTCCGAAGAAGCATCGGATTGCCCTCGTAAGTATGTCGGTCTTGCTTGCCCTTGTTTCGAGCGAATTCGCTTTGATGTTAGTTTCGAACATATCGAGATCCAAACAGGCGGATTTTGTGAAAGTTTGCACCGGAGCGAGACACTCCGAAAAAGCATCGGGTTGCACTCCTGTGTGTCGCCGGTCTCATTTGAGCTTGTTTCGCTCGATTTCACTCTGGTGTTAATTCCATTCAAACCGGGATCCCAACAAGTAGACTTGTTTAAATTTTGCCTCGAAGCGAAACACTCCGAAGACGCACCGGATTGCCCTCGTAAGTGTGTCGGTCTTGCTGGTCCTTGTTTCGATCGAATTCGCTTTCATGTTAGTTTCGTACATATCGAGATCCAAACAGGCAGATTTGGTGAAAGTTTGCACCGGAGCGAGACACTCCAAAAATGCACCGGGTTGCACTTCTTTGTGTCGCCGGTCTCATTGGAGCTTGTTTCATTCGATTTCGCTCTGGTGTTCACTCCATTCAAACCGGGATCCGAACAAGTGGACTTTATGAAAGTTTGCCTCGAAGCGAAACACTCCGAAGACACTCCGGATTGCCCTCGTCTGATGGGGACGGGTGTTCTCGATCTTTCGGTGAGATGATGATACGTCGATTTGGGGGTGTTGATGGCACCGAATCAAGAGCTTCCTACCAAACAGGTCGGGAGCTTCACAATCGCAATGCCAATCCACACAGATACAAGATCCAAACGATCAATTGTTCCTGCAAGAAATCGAGAACCCGCAAGAACAAAGCATGAAGCAATCTGAATAGATAGTATTGAAATCAATCGAAACAAGTTGAGGTTCTGTTTCTCGGCTTGGGCGGTCTAGTCGACACGCGCAAACACGAGGAGGGACGCACACGGGGTCTTCCAAACACAACAAAACCTAAGCATAAAAGAACGGTGGTAGCCACATATATATAGGCGACCAGGAGGTGTAGGGCAGCCAAAACAGCGGTGGCCACCAAAACCCTAAGATACATGGGCCATAGGCCCAAAAGGAAGGTGACGCAGCACCTAGTAATTCTGTCCCGTAATCTTGACCTATGATTTCTTGTTGCTTCAGGATGAATATGGAAGGGGGGCTAGATCCATTGGAAAGCTTATCTCCTAAGCTTTCAAACGGGTGGTCGTGATCGCCTTGCGAGTCCGGAGTCCATGTTATGTCCGTTTGAAGTACTGCTGCTCCTGGGTGGCCGAACCGGACTCGGAGACGAATTCCCGTTAGATTGTTCTGTGGTTTCCCGACGCTTCATGACGAATTTGGAAGTGCGGCCAGATTCTTTCGAAAGGTGATCTCGATACCTTTCAAACGAGTGGTCGTACGTCGAAAACGGAGTTCGGATGTGGCCGTGGCGTCTGTTTGAAGTGCTGCTGCTCCAGGATGGCCGAACTGGAATCGGAGACGAATTGAGCTTGATGTTGGGCCTTCCTTGGCGCGTGGGCTGTCCTTGGCGGATGTCATTGACGTGCTGGTCCAGCAAAGGTGGGTGGAAAGGCCTTGCTTCCGGATTAAGCCCTTCAGGCGTCGTAGACGAGATAGCAGCCGAAACAGCGACGGTCGCGGACGAAGTAGTGGTCGTAGGGGAAGAAGAACCAGCGGTTGTATCCTTGGTTGAGATGTCCTCATCATCGTCTGTATGTCGGTCTTGCTGGGGCTTGTTCCAATTGAATTCGCTTTGATGTTAGTTTCGTACATATCGAGATCCAAACAGGCGGATTTTGTGAAAGTTTGCACCGGAGCGAGACACTCCGAAAATGCACCGGGTTGCACTCCTATGTGTCACCGGTCTCATTGGAGCTTGTTTCACTCGATTTCGCTCTGGTGTTAATTCCATTCAAACCCGGATCCGAACAAGTGGACTTGTTTAAAGTTTGCCTCGAAGCGAAACACTCCGAAGACGCACCGGATTGCCCTCGTAAGTATGTCGGTCTTGCTGGCCCTTGTTTCGATCGAATTCGCTTTGATGTTAGTTTCGTACATATCGAGATCCACACAGGCGGATTTTGTGAAAGTTTGAACCGGAGAGAGACACTCCGAAAATGCACCGGGTTGCACTCCTTTGTGTCGCCGGTCTCATTGGAGCTTGTTTCGCTCGATTTCGCTCTGGAGTTCACTTGTGTCAAACCGGGATCCGAACAAGTGGACTTTAAGAAAGTTTGCCTCGGCGAAACACTCGAAGACACTGGGTTGCCCTCGTAATTGTTGTCGGTCTTGCTGGAGCTTGTTTCGATCGATTTCGCTTTCATGTTAATTTCGTACATTCCGAGATCCGAATAGGTAGATTTTGTGAAAGTTTGCACCGGAGCGAGACACTCCGAAAATGCACCGGGTTGCACTCCTATGTGTCGCCGGTCTCATTGGAGCTTGTTTAAGCTCGATTTCGCTCTGGTGTTAATTTCATTCAAACCGGATCCGAACAAGTGGACTTGTTTAAAGTTTGCCTCGGCGAAACACTCGAAGACATCAGGTTGCCCTCGTAAGTATGTCGGTCTTGCTTGGCCCTTGTTTGATCGAATTCGATTTGATGTTAGTTTCGAACATGTCGAGATCCAACAGGAGGATTTTGTGAAAGTTTGCACCGAGGCGAGACACTCCGAAAATGCACCGGGTTGCACTCCTATGTGTCGCCGGTCTCATTGGAGCTTGTTTCGCTCGATTTCGCTCTGGTGTTAATTCCATTCAAACCGGGATCCCAACAAGTGGACTTAAACTTGTTTAAAGTTTGCCTCGAAGTGAAACACTCCGAAGACGCACCGGATTGCCCTCGTAAGTATGTCGGTCTTGCTGGCCCTTGTTTCGATCGAATTTGCTTTGATGTTAGTTTCATACATATCGAGATCCAAGCAGTGGATTTTGTGAAAGTTTGCCTGGAGCGAGACACTCCAAAAATGCAGGGTTGCACTCCTTTGTGTTGCGGTCTCATTGGAGCTTGTTTCGCTTGAATTCGCTCGGTGTTAATTTCATTCAAACCGGATCCCAACAAGTGGACTTTTGAAAGTTTGCCTCGAAGCGAAACACTCCAAAGACACTTGGATTGCCCTCGTAAGTATAGTCGGTCTTGCTGGGGCTTGTTTGATCGAATTCGCTTTGATGTTAGTTTAAGTACATATCGAGATCCAAACAAGCGGATTTTGTGAAAGTTTGCACCGGAGCGAGACACTCCGAAAATGCACCGGGTTGCACTCCTATGTGTCGCCGGTCTCATTGGAGCTTGTTTCGCTCGATTTCGCTCTGGTGTTCACTTCATTCAAACCGGGATCCGAACAAGTGGACTTTATGAAAGTTTGCCACGAAGCGAAACACTCCGAATACACACGGGGTTGCCCTCGTAATTGTTGTCGGTCTTGCTGGAGCTTGTTTCGATCGATTTCGCTTTGATGTTAATTTCGTACAAGTCGAGATACGAATATGTGTATTTTGTGAAAGTTTGCACCAGAGTGAAACACTCCGAAAATGCACCGGGTTGCACTCCTATGTGTCGCCGATCACATTGGAACTTGTTTCGCTCGATTTCGCTCTGGTGTTAATTCCATTCAAACCGATCCCAACAAGTGGACTTGTTTAAAGTTTGCCTCGGCGAAACACTCAAGAAGCCTTGCTGGATTGCCCTCGTAAGTATGTCGGTCTTGCTGGCCCTTGTTTCGATCGAATTCGCTTTGATGTTAGTTTCGTACATATCGAGATCCAAACAGGCGGATTTTGTGAAAGTTTGCACAGGAGCGAGACACTACGAAAATGCACCGGGTTGCACTCCTTTGCGTCGCCGGTCTCATTGGAGCGTGTTTCGCTTGAATTCGCTCTGGTGTTAATTTCATTCAAACCGGGATCCGGACAAGTGGAGTTTATGAAAGTTTGCAACGAAGCGAAACACTCCGAATACACACGAGGGTGCCCTCGTAATTGTTGTCGGTCTTGCCGGTGCTTGTTTCGATCAATTTCGTTTTGATGTTAATTTCGTACAAGCCGAGATCCGAATAGGTGGATTTTTTGAATGTTTGCACCGGAGTGAAACACTCCGAAAATGCACCGGGTTGCACTCCTATATGTCACCGGTCTCATTGGAGCATGTTTCGCTCGATTTCTCTCTAGTGTTAAATCCATTCAAACCGGGATCCGAATAAGTGGACTTATTTAAAGTTTGCCTCGAAGCGAAACACTCCGAAGATGCTCCGGATTGCCCTCGTAAGTATGTCGGTCTTCCTGGCCCTTGTTTGATCGAATTAAGCTTTGATGTTAGTTTAGTATATCGAGATCAAAAGCAGTGGATTTTTAAAGTTTGCACCGGAGCGAGACACTCCGAAAATGCCCCGGGTTGCACTCCTTTGTGTCACCGGTCTCATTGGAGCAAGTTTCGCTCGGTTTCGCTTTGGTGTTCACTTCATTCAAACCGGGATCCGAACAAGTGGACTTTATGAAAGTTTGCCTCGAAGCGAAACACTCCGAAGACACTCCGGATTGCCCTCGTATCTAGGTCGGTCATGCTGGGGCTTGTTTCGATCGAATTCGCTTTGATGTTAGTTTCGTACATATCGAGATCCAAACAGGCGGATTTTGCGAAAGTTTGCACAAGAGCGAGACTCACCGAAAGTGCACCGGGTTGCACTCCTATGTGTCGCCGGTCTCATTGGTGCATGTTCCGCTTGTATTCGCTCTGGTGTTAATTTCATTCAATCCGGTATCCGAACAAGTGGAGTTTATGAAAGTTTGCAACGAAGCGAAACACTCCGATTACACACGAGGTTGCCCTCGTAATTGTTGTCGGTCTTGCTGGAGCTTGTTTCGATCGATTTCGCTTTGATGTTAATTTCGTACAAGTCGAGATCCGAATAGGAGGATTTTGTGAAAGTTTGCACCGGAGTGAAACACTCTGAAAATGCACCGGGTTGCACTCCTATGTGTCGCCGGTCTCATTGGAGCTTGTTTCGCTCGATTTCGCTCTGGTGTTCTCTTCATTCAAACCGGTATCCGAACAAGTGGACTTTATGGATGTTTGCCTCGAAGCGAAACACTCCGAAGACACTCCGGATTGCCCTCGTAAGTATGTCGGTCATGCTGGGGCATGTTTCGATCGAATTCGCTTTGATGTTAGTTTCATACATATCGAGATGCAAATAGGCGGATTTTGTGAAAGTTTGCCCTGGAGCGAGACTCTCCAAAAATGCACGGGTTGCACTCCAATGTGTCGCCGGTCTCATCGGAGCATGTTTCGTTTGAATTCGCTCAGGTGTTAATTTCATTTAAACCGGGATCCGAACAAGTGGAGTTTATGAAAGTTTGCAACGAAGTGAAACACTCCGAATACACACGAGGTTGCCCTCATAATTGTAGTCGGTCTTGCTGGAGCTTGTTTCGATCGATTTCGTTTTGATGTTTATTTCGTAGAAGTCGAGATTCGAATGGGTGGATTTTTTGAAAGTTTGCACCGGAGTGAGACACCCCGAAAATGCACCGGGTTGCACTCCTATGTGTCGCCGGTCTCATTGGAGCTTGTTTCGCTCAATTTCTCTCTGGTGTTAATTCCATTAAAACCGGGATCCGAACAAGTGGACTTGTTTAAAGTTTGCCTCGAAGCGAAACACTCCGAACACGCACCGGATTGCCCTCGTAAGTATGTCGGTCTTCCTGGCCCTTGTTTCAATCGAATTCGCTTTGATGTTAGTTTCGTACATATCGAGATCCAAACAGGCTGATTTTGTGAAAGTTTGCACCGGAGCGAGACACTCCGAAAAAGCACCGGGTTGCACTCCTATGTGTCGCCGGTTTCATTGGAGCTTGTTTCGCTCGATTTCGCTCTGGTGTTCACTTCAGTCAAACCGGGATCCGAACAAGTGGACTTTATGAAAGTTTGCCTCGAAGCGAAACAGTCCGAAGACGCACCAGATTGCCCTCGTAAGTATGTCGGTCTTGCTGGCCCTTGTTTCGGTAGAATTCACTTTGATGTTAGTTTCGTACATATCGAGATCCAAACAGGCGGATTTTGTGAAAGTTTGCACCGAAGCGAGACTCTCCGAAAATGCACCGGGTTGCACTCCTATGTGTCGCCGGTCTCATTGGAGCATGTTTCGCTTGAATTCTCTCTGGTGTTAATTTCATTCAAACCGGGATCCGAACAAGTGGAGTTTATGAAAGTTCGCAATGAAGCGAAACACACCGAATACACACGGGGTTGCCCTCGCAATTGTTGTCGGTCTTGCTGGAGCTTGTTTCGATCTATTTCGCTTTGATGTTAATTTCGTACAAGCCAAGATGCGAATTGGTAGATTTTGTAAAAGTTTGCACCGGAGTGAAACACTCCGAAAATGCACCGGGTTGCACTCCTATGTGTCGCCGATCACATTGGAGCTTGTTTCGCTCGATTTTGCTCTAGTGTTCATTCCATTCAAACCGGGATCCTGACAAGTGGACTTGTTTAAAGTTTGCCTCGAAGCGAAACACTCCGAAGAAGCATCAGATTGCCATCGTAAGTATGTCGGTCTTGCTGGCCCTTGTTTCGATCGAATTCGATTTCATGTTAGTTTCGAACATGTCGAGATCCAAACAAGCGGACTTTGTGAAAGTTTGCACCGGAGCGAAACACTCCGAATACACACGAGGGTGCCCTCGTAATTGTTGTCGGTCTTGCTGGAGCTTGTTTCGATCGATTTCGTTTTGATGTTAATTTCGTACAAGTCGAGATCCGAATAGGTGGATTTTTTGAAAGTTTGCACCGGAGTGAAACACCCTGAAAATACACCGGGTTGCACTCCTATGTGTCGCCGGTCTCATTGGAGCTTGTTTCGCTCGATTTCTTTCTGGTGTTAATTCCATTCAAACCGGGATCCGAACAAGTGGACTTGTTTAAAGTTTGCCTCGAAGCGAAACACTCCGAAGACGCACCGGATTGCCCTCGTAAGTATGTCGGTCTTGCTGGCCCTTGTTTCGATCGAATTCGATTTCATGTTAGTTTCGAACATGTCGAGATCCAAACAAGCGGACTTTGTGAAAGTTTGCACCGGAGCGAAACACTCCGAAAACGCACCGGATTGCCCTCGTAAGTATGTCGGTCTTGCTGGAGCTTGTTTCGATCGATTTCGTTTTGATGTTAATTTCGTACAAGTCGAGATCCGAATAGGTGGATTTTTTGAAAGTTTGCACCGGAGTGAAACACCCCGAAAATGCACCGGGTTGCACTCCTATGTGTCGCCGGTCTCATTGGAGCTTGTTTCGCTCGATTTCGCTCTGGTGTTAATTCCATTCAATCCGGGATCCCAACAAGTGGACTTGTTTAAAGTTTGCCTCGAAGCGAAACACTCCGAAGACGCACCGGATTGCCCTCGTAAGTATGTCGGTCTTGCTGGCCCTTGTTTCGATAGAATTCGCTTTGATGTTAGTTTCGTACATATCGAGATCCAAACAGGCGGATTTTGTGAAAGTTTGCACTGGAGCGAGACACTCCGAAAATGCAACGGGTTGCACTCCTTTGCGTCGCCGGTCTCATTGGAGCGTGTTTCGCTTGAATTCGCTCCGGTGTTAATTTCATTCAAATCGGGATGCGGACAAGTGGACTTTTTGAAAGTTTGCCTCGAAGCGAAACACTCCAAAGACACTCCGGATTGCCCTCGTAAGTATGTCGGTCTTGCTGGGGCTTGTTTCGATCGAATTCGCTTTGATGTTAGTTTCGTACATATCAAGATCCAAACAAGCGGACTTTGTGAAAGTTTGCACCGGAGCGAGACACTCCGAAAATGCCCCGGGTTGCACTCCTTTGTGTCGCTGGTCTCATTGGAGCTTGTTTCGCTCGATTTCGCTCTGGTATTCACTTGAGTCAAACCGGGATCCGAACAAGTGGACTTTAAGAAAGTTTGCCTCGAAGCGAAACACTCCGAATACACACGGGGTTGCCCTCGTAATTGTTGTCGGTCTTGCTGGAGCTTGTTTCGATCGATTTCGCTTTCATGTTAATTTCGTACAAGCCGAGATCCGAATATGTAGATTTTGTAAAAGTTTGCACCAGAGTGAAACACTCCGAAAATGCACCGGATTGCACTCCTATGTGTCGCCGATCACATTGGAGCTTGTTTCGCTCGATTTCGCTCTGGTGTTAATTCCATTCAAACCGGGATCCCAACAAGTAGACTTGTTTAAAGTTTGCCTCGAAGCGAAACACTCCGAAGACGCACTGGATTGCCCTCGTAAGTATGTCGGTCTTGCTGGCCCTTGTTTCGATCGAATTCGCTTTGATGTTAGTTTCGTACATATCGAGATCCAAACAGGCGGATTTTGTGAAAGTTTGCACAGGAGCGAGACACTACGAAAATGCACTGGGTTGCACTCCTTTGCGTCGCCGGTCTCATTGGAGCGTGTTTACAGCTTGATTAACTCTGGTGTTAATTTCATTC
>JAYEVE010000633.1:0-48059 GCA_036346375.1 Guadua angustifolia | reverse complement strand
ATCTCTTGCTCTTCCTAGTTCATAGACGCCGGAACCCTCCGGTGCAGGAGCCCTCTAGGTTTTCACCCTCTCGATTAACTCATGAAGACGCCTCATCAACAAAACCCTATTCAGAGATCACGGGCTGTCTGTGGAATACCGACAAATATCGAGTAGAAACAACTCCTAGATAGACGTAAAAGGTGAAGATCAACATGATGATGCAGAGCAAATATTGATCAACATCGAATTACAAATGATAGAATAGAACTTAGACCTAATGGTTAAAACTAGAGACTACTTCTGAGGCACATAAAAAATAAAAATACATTATAAAGTAAACTTTAGATGGTCCAAACAATCATGAAAAGGGGCCATAGATCTCTATTTGTAGCCTGAGTGCTAGCTGATGTGTGCCGGTGACCTTGGTGCTCACGTCCGGAAATTGGCCTTCCTTTTCCATCAGCATGTAACCGACTCTGTTCCGTTTCCCTTGAAGCCCGAAACCAACACGTTCTTCCCTGCGTACAGAATAAAGCAATCAATTCAATCCTTTTCTTGTTGCATGGCCCACATAGAAGTCCTAATTAAACCAACACATAAGCATGCATGGGCTGATTTATGACTTTGTTCTTGATTACTTGCTTCTCAGCTTTCTTCTAGGATAGCTGAGCCTGATCTCTGAATTTGGTAACCCCACAATTTTCCTTAACCACTCTGAGATACTACAAATATTATATGGCCGACTATTTTGCCTGTCAAAAATCTGACGACAACACCAGCTTAGCTTAAATACTAATAAAACAGAACCGAAGATATAACAGAAACTTCTGGCGTTCTGACTGCTGAAGCAAGAAACCGCAGGGGAAAAAAAGAACACCATTTCGGTCAGGTTGATGGTAGATTGGTAGTATATAAATTATAATGAGCCGACATTTGATCTGGGCTTTTTCCCAAACCCTAAAAATGAAGGGAAGCCTACTACTAATTGGGGTTGGCCTCTTGGAGCCTGCAGGCTTGGAGATGTGCGGCAAGTCCAGCCCATGTGATTCATTTCGGCGTTCAGAAAGGCCCCAAATATGGGCCGTAGTAATCAAATATTTGGGCCTTAATACAAACATTATCGTTGCTAATCAAAACGCAGCAAGTGATGGTCCACGCGTGCAGAAGTGTCAGGCGAAGACGAATGCTTAGCAACACGACGTCACACATTACACATGCTAGCTTGTCCGTGCGTTGCAACGAAAATTCAATTTATGATAAAAAGTTTATTTGCAAAGAGCACTAACAGTGGCAACAGTGGATAATTTTAATAAAGTGACGTAGACAAAGGTGAGTAATTAAAGAGCAGTGGTAAAGGTGGATAATTTTGATGAAGTGACGCAGGCAAATGTGGGTAATTAAAGAGCAGTGGCAAAGGTGGGTAATTTTGATGAAGTGATGCGGACAAAAGTGGGTAAGTAAAGAGCAGTGGCAAAGATGAGTAATTTTGATGAAGCGACATGGGAAGAAACTCTTACTTTATATAGTAGAGATATATAGCGACACCGTAGACGTGGGCATCGGGCTCGGATTTTTTTCTCCCCGTGACACGGTACGACATGTAAACAACCTTGACTAGCATGGCACGAGTGATAGAGTCATGCTCGGCCTTGTGACCAGGCACGATAAATAATACGGTATGACGCGCTTGCGTGGATTGTGTTTGGACTGATACAGCACGAAACAAGTCTAAATGGCATACGACAGGGTACTCTACCGTGACATTGTGTCATGTTGTGCCTTGCTCTATGGTCGTGCCTTTTGCTATTTTCGTATGCGGAGAAAGAGAGAAACAACGGAGAAACTAAAAGGTGGAGAATGGAGACTAGAAAGTACATACTTATTGACATCGAGCCGCTCCTCACTGAGGTAGGTATAAGGTTTTTAACGAGAAAATAATTTTTTACCTATTCAAAAGTGATTAAATTTTAGTTTTTTCCCCAATATTTGTATTCATTGCCTCAGATCAGCGTGTCTCCGGTTTCTTTCCTCTCGTCACAATAGTACAAATAGACCAGACCTAAGCTAGCACGACATGAATCGTAAATAGACCATACCTAAACTTGCTAAAAGCTAGCCAGACTGGTATAGCATGACACGATGAACCGACCAGACCGTGATGACACAATACGGTTTAAATACACAGTCGACGGTCCATACGTGTCGGCTCAGGATGGCTCGATGCCCACAATTAGTCACTTGTCTGTCTGGTCCATCGTCAATGCACAAATGACTGTACATGACAGCATTCAATCACTAATGGCCGCTGGGACCAAATGGATCTAACGTCGTCTCGAGGACAGCTAGAGGCTTACCGAGGAACGCCACGACTTAATCGAACAAATCTACTCCTGTGAGTCGTTTTTGATATGGACATATTCTCTAAGGTGACGTTCTAACCATCAATTTATATAAAAATACGTTGTTTCGAATAAAATTAGTTATACATTATAAAAATATTTCATGATGGATCTAGTAATACCAATTTAATGTTTTCAATCTTGGTATTCCTCCAATCATAATACATATCATTTTAGATATGGATATGGTCTCCTAAATATAACTTTAACCAGTGATTTGTATTATAATATAAATATTTTAAAAGATATTAATAGTTTAAATTTTAACCAGTGATTTGTATTATAATATAAATATTTAAAAAGATATTAATAGTTTAAATTTTGAAAATTTGAATATATATATATATATATATATATATATATATATATATATATATATATATATATATATATATGTGTGTCCAAAGCGACGTATATTTATGATCTGAGAGAGTAATTTTTATATATTAATGATTTGACTGATACAGATTATAAAACCACTTGATTTTGGAATCGGAGGTACTACAATCATTTTGTCACTTCTGAAAATAAATTTTTTTTAGACTTCTAACCTATAACAACCACAACCTATCTGTGAAGGGTGTTGATGGTTAATTACATGCACCATTCATCTGTGCCAGAAAATCCCTCGTATTTTCGACACAACAACGGCGAATTATAGCACAGGTTGATGTTAGAAGTGTCTACTGTTCAGTGCAGCCATCTTAAGAACATATAGCCGCTAGCCCAATAAAGCTGAATTGGTACCCAGTGTTTGGCCAGGCTTAGTTGTCAGCGACTCCCATCTATTCAGTAAACCATTCATATGCATCGCATCATACTTGGTGTAGATTTTGGCTAACTAGGATATTCCTGTACTGTTGGGACTGCAATTAAGTAGTCTTAGCCCTCAAGAGACGTCCGATCGAGCCAACGAACGGTCCGGATCGCTCAAGAGGGACTTGTTACATCGAAGGATCTGGACAGCCATTTTTTGATCCAATGGTTCATACGCAATTGCTTAAGTTGCAATCCCAGTTTAGATCTCTTTCCATCTAACTATCCAGCCGGAGAGCTCTCTACTGCTCCAATACTCCCTGCCAATATAACATGTGCATTCATGGAGGATACCCGTATTAGAGACATTTTTATTATTTTGGAAGATGCTAAAATCTATATTGAGGTAGTACCAAAAGTAACTAAAGGTTGACATCCCTATCTTTTAGATTTTTTATACTGTGTAATATAATCTTCATATGAATTTTGGTGCCTTACAATGATTGTAAAAGGTCTCCTCCGGTTAACCATGGACAAGTTGGTACTCTGCTGGTGCTTGGCAGTGCATGCCAAACACAGGTCCATGTCGAATTGAAAAAAAAACTAGGCATCATGCACCATAGATTAGAATAGATGAATGGTCACAAGTTCAGGCGCACGAGACAAATACAAGCGAATACATGAGTACCTGAAGACTCGCATGTGCTAGCTCCTGCAAATTAGGCTTTCGGTGGTACAATCGGCGGGAGCTGAAAGCAAGTCGACCGTATAGGAGAGCGACACGAGAGGGGGCAGACGAGAGCGCAGCTAACGAGCTACTACTGGTGATTTGTTAGCAGTGGCAGGCGGCGGGAGCAGCAGCAAGCCAGCGACCCCACGACGATGCCTCGGGCGCCGTTTTAATTTAATCTCTTCACTGTGCATTTACAACTTTAACCCCTTTCTCTACCACCGAAGGCACAGCATGAGACGAGCACGAAAGCTGGCCGATATCGCGGTAGGGCTAAAGAGTGCAGCAGCGTGCGAGTGAGCACGATAGGAGTTCGCTGCTACACCCTAGTAAGCGGCACGTGTCACCTGCCACAGTCGGCCAAACTTCCAGGGTGATAGCCAGCTTCTACGCTCCCTGGGCACGATAGGCGACAGTTTTCGTGGTAGGGGAATAGGTCAAATTTATAAATACACGTGCGGGAGGCTGGATTTGAAAAAAAAATAGTATAGAGGTCTAGATAAGTGATGATTTTGTAATATGGTTACTGAGTTGGTTGTGCGCCCGCGGCCTGGCAGTATTGGCCAACTCCACATTTTGCTTAATTGGATGAAGCATGGGTGTGTATATTTTTATTTTTAGCTTCCTCCTAAATAAAATTATAAATCTAGCATTCTTCTCAATCACAAAAGCACTGGTAGGCAATAAGTATCACCTACCATGCTTTCCTACTGTAGCAGGAGGTCAACACCACATATGCTCTCCTGTGAACCTGGCTACCTGTTGAACTAGACGAGCATAACAGATGACACTGTCATCTACTGCTGCTTTCATGGTCTAGAACAGGACCATCTTTGAGGTGTGTGTATATGTGCATCCGCTGGTTAGTTTAGTTTCTACGCTCGATAGTAATTTTGGGTGTTAAGCTTGCTGCACTAATACCTTATTTATACACAACCTCTAAAATGGATCAAAATTTTATAAGATATGGCACGAGCATGTATAGTCTCAAGAACGAAGAAGATAAATCTCTTAGAGAACCAAAATAACAACGTTGAAACAACCACAACGAGAAAGAAAGATTTGGCGAAACCAACTGTAAATTATTTAAGCACAACCTCAAAATAGTACTCAAATTTTGCTCTTTCACAACCCACTTGAATCTTTTAGGATCCTCTAATCCTTGTCCTGTGCAAGAATATAGTACTAAAGAATAATCTAACATTTAATTCTCTCATGCGTCTTTTGCTTTGTATGGGTAGGTTTGTGGGTTAGGTTCTCCGTGATCGCCCATATGGATTTATATAGCCCCATTGGTCCTTATCCAAAGGGAAGTAGAAATTCTACTCTAAAATAAAGCAGAAATCCTAATCCGTTAGGATTCATCTATGACTCTTTATATAATATATTTTCAAATCATACATGACTAGATAAGAGTCAATATACTCGGCAATATCCATCTTAACTCTTATATATTGAAGTCGTCGTACTCTTCCAAGAATTTGCTCTAAGTCAACTCTATATTTTTTTAATTTTTCCTTTTCTTTTTTGTTTTTCCTCTCATCTTTGGAAAGGGGCTCATACACATCATTGCAATATGTGTGTTGATGTTGGGACTTGGCATCATGAACTATCCACCGAGAGTCATTTCTATGTGTAGTTTGGTTATATGACCCTCTATGCCCTAGGTTTATACCGCATTCAAGCTCCACCGCTCATTGGTATCACATGGTTGGTCCCGCCAAATCTTCCTTCTTCCAATAGCTCATATCTTCATGTTTATGCCGATAGATATTGCAACCGTCTTTACAATTTTGCACATAATCGCGTTGATATCAAGTACCTACCATTGACACACCAGCATCCTTCTTATTAGGATTTTTATCATACCTTCGATTGGTTGCCCTTTATCCATCAATTGGTATCATCCATTACTCCATATACTTTTCATGATCACCTACTATTTCCAAGTAACTCGCGTAACTCTACCTCAAAGTGATATCTGACAACCTTCTAATTCAAGTGATCTCACATATATTATATTCTTATTTAAGCTAATAACTTACTGAACTTCTGGCGATGCACGTGGGCTCTATCATAATTCTCCAATGTAACTATTTCAATCTTAGTAATTACATACTTATTGCAATCCACCAAGTGAACAGTTCCATGCAACGGGCGTAGAGATCCTTCATCAAACATCTCCCTCGTCGAACATATGTGAAAGCAACAACCTAAATCTAATATCCATCTATGAAAATTACCTAATTGACTAATGACAAGTACGCTCGAATCATCTTTTGCTATCACCACTAAGTTTGCACCCTTCATTTGTTTTAAACTTAAACAATCTTTTCACGTCACATAGATAACATATACGCATGCCCTTATTTTTACACTTCTTCATGTAACTTTTGCTTCTACCTGCAACATCTATTGCAACTAATGCTTAATTACCTAAAGATGAAGATTTCGATGGCTTTTTCAAGCACTATACCTCCAATAGATATGTAACTAGCTCATTAAAATTGAGAGTGTTTTTCTCGACGAGAATATTCATCACCAATTACTCCCATAATGATGGTATAAATGATGCCATAATAACAACCTTGTTGTTCTACTCAATTATTTTATCCACACTAATCCGTTATGTAATAAGTTTTTTTATAGACATTGAGATGGTCAATTAACTGTGTATCTTCATCCATGCGCAACATATACAGTTATCGCTTCAGCACCCACCGTTTGTCAGCGACTTTTCCATATAAAATTCTTCAAAGTATTATAATTTCTTTGTGAATTCTTCTTGATCACCAAGTAATTTACCTCATCGGATGGACATAGATGGGTTCTACTAATAGTCTTTTGCTCCATCACCTTCTAGTCTTCAGCGAATATCTTTTCTGGTTTGTCCCCATCAAGAATTGCTATTGGACATCCTTCACCACACATTGCCACACAATGAAATTTTCTTCGCTGTCAAATTTTTGTACCTGATTCCACATCGTCAACATCGATATTGATTTTGTGCTATCTGAAGCTTTACCGATCTTTTCATAAATTTGATTAATCCAGTCTTAACTCTGATACCACATGTTACATTTAATATCCCTATTATGTAAAACAACCCTCAAATCGGATCAAAGTTTTGTGATATACAGCACGAGTGCACACAATCTCAAAAATAAAGAAGATGAATCTCATAGAGAACCAAAATGATGATATTGAAGCAACTATGGTTAGAGAGAAAGATTTGGTGAAGTTGGCTACAAATTATTTAAGCATAATCTCAAAAAAATACAAGGGATTATCTCTCTCTCTCACAACCCTCTCAAGCCTTTTAAGATATTCAGATCTTTGCACTATATAAAAATCTCCTATTAAATAATAATTTAACCTCTAATCCTCTCATGTACCTTTTACTTTGAATGAGTAGATTTATGGCTTGATTTCTTTGTAATCACTCCATGAGTTTATATAGCCTTTTTAATCCTTCTTTGAATAAAAGTAGAAATCCTATTTCTAAAAAATTATAAATCCCAATCCTATCATAATTTATTTAGAACTTATGTAAGGCAACTTTCCAAATCCCCCAACCTCCCAAAAACTATCTCAACTACCTTCGCCGCAGGCCCCCTCTTTTCTTGCTAGTGGAAAGAGCGAGGGGTCCTATGCACGGATCAAAATCTCGCTGAGATTTTGCAAAATCTAGGTGAAATTTCGGTTTTTGGCTGGCGGTGAGATAACAAAACTCGGTCAGATGCAATACACACGTAAACTAGCATTAGCTCGGTTAGTAAGCAGCCCGTTCGACCTACGATCGATCGGGGGATTGAACCCCAACTTCCCCAAATTTTTCCCGTGCTCTTGTACAAGTATTCTCCATTTCTCCGTGCCGAACTCCCCTTTTTTCCCCATTCTCCCATTCTCCGCGCCAAACTCCCCGCCTCCCCCTCGTGTCATCCTCACGCTGACCTTTTATCCCCATTCTCCGCGCCAAGCCTCACCCTCGCTGCCCTCGCTGCTCGACAATTCATGGTGTCCTTGCCGTCCTGGCCAAGGCGCCAAGCTCCTCCTTGCGCCAGATCCACGCCGTCCAACGACTCCGCGCCGTCCTCGTTGTCCTAGCCAAGGCGCCGAGCTCCCCCTCGCGTTAGATCTGCACCATCCTCACCATCCTCGTCGAGCTCCCCCTCACGCCCGATCCGCGCCGAGTCGACTCCGTGCCATCCTCGCTGAGGCGCCGAGCTCCCCCTTGCACTAGACCCGCGCTATCCTCACCTTCCGCGCCAAGCACCGCGTCCACGTTGACTCCGGCCACTTCACAGCGGTTTCAACTTTCCGAGATCTCGGCATTTTCCGCTAAGATTTCGGTGTTTTCCACCGAAATCTCGGAAATCTCGTTTAAAAATGATTGGATTTGAATTTTGCTTTTTAAATTTTAGTTGAAATTCATCTAAAATTTCAAAATCTCATATGAAATTTTGGATTTCGAAGGAGGACGAGGTATGAACGGTATTTGAAACCTTGGTCCTATGATCCTATCCTTTTTTTTCTTTCCTGTAGTTAGTTTTTTTTCTTTTCTTTGTTTCTTTGTTTCTTTGTTTCCTACAGGGGAACCTCAGATCTGTCACCGTCCAGCTCTTAGCTTCGCCTTTGGAGTAGGTCTTCTTCCCCGGCGCCGATCTAAAAGTCTTAAAGCTTCCTTGGTGATGTCGCCATGCATCAATCACTATCCGTGTCTAAATGGTGGTGTCTGGTGCAGCTCGGCGTCAACCAATTACGAGCCTCCCCTTTAAATAAAGTTCTGTTGTACACTAACGAGATCGCTGCTTGGAGCATTGAAGCCGCCATTGCCGCTCCTGATGTGTTGATTCGCGGTTGTCTCCCTCTTCCCGCTAACTGGATCTAGAAATTTCTTGCTTTTGTCCCAATTGATCCCCCAACTTTCCATGCCGAATTTTTTTTGCTACGGTTGTTTTGCCCTCAATATGGTTCATTCCCAACATGGGCCACTCATGGAGGTTTAAGGGTATGTACAACAGATATAAAACTATATCATATAGTATTTTAGGTAATATGAAGGAAAGAGAATGAAAAAAGAGAAGAACTATTATCTACTATCAACGGATGGTCTTATCAACGGATGATCTTATAGACAACTTTCTATTTTATGTGCAATTGTACAGACAGTCTGTTAATTAAATAAGAGATTATTACAGATAACTATATAGACGATCTATTGTATAAGTTATTTTTAGTATTATGTATAGATGATATAGAGATATATTAATGCATTATCGTCTACGTCACTTTGCATGTCCTAACAAAAAGACGGTGTCCTCTGCAGACTAGCGGTTGCACGATTGGCTAGTAGCCTACGCCTCTCTCCGGTGGTGGTTGTACGGAGGGCTTCAAGGCTTCAAGCGATGAAGCGAATGGCTCCCTCCGGCGGCGGTTGTACGGAGCACTGTGGGTCAACGGCTCCCTCCGGCCTTACAGCAGTGACGTCTTGCGCCATCACCATCTTCTTCATTGAGGTCGCTTGATACAGAGTTTCAAGGGCTCCAATGTAACTTTTATATTCGTCAAAGACTTTTATACAAATTGTACCCAATTCTTATATTGTGTGCCATGTACTTCTAGTAATACTAGAGTTCTGACCACTTTGGGCCTTTTGCCTAAAAAAAAATAGGAATAGCTCGGAATCGAACATACCCTAAGAAGTTTTCTATCATGCATAGAGGTGAGAACTGGGCCGGGCTATTTTGTGTTGGTACGAGGCACGTCTGGCCTAGTCCAATCCACGGCTCGGCACGGAACTGTTCTAAACGGGCCAACTTGAACGGCCTACCAATTGGGCATGATGGGTGGCTCGGCCCAGCATGACAATCCAAGCCGTGCTCGGGCCAACACGACCCAAAACAGCCCGTGCGTGCCTGCGTTGTATATGTGGGTGAGCAAATCAAGGAGTAAAGGAAGAAAACTCTCGATAGACTAGAGAAAAAGAAAGAAATGCATGCATGTGTGGGTGAGCAAATCAACGAGTAAATGCATAGCTGCATGCATGTGACTGGAAGGAGCAACCGAATCAAGAAACTTCAGAAGAATAAACATAATAGGATTTTGTTTTGAGCAGAGAAAAAGGAAGTCCTGGACAGATAAAAAAAGAAATCAATCTGTGGTCATTTTCTCTCGTAGCAATAGTATAAATGGGCCAGACTTGAGCCGGGACAATACGAAGCGTAAATGGGCCGTGCCTGGGCTCATCGAAGGCGAGCCGGGCCAGCCTGGCATGGCACGACAAGCACGATGGGCCGTCATGCCTCAAGACGGTTTAGGCCCGGCACGATGGGCTCGGGCCTCACGGCAAGCTCGCACGATGGCCACCTCTAATCATACATGTCGGCTCAACATCACAATATAAAATGTGTAAAATAATTGTAATTAATATGTGCAATAAAATACAAAAAAAGTGAAATATCCTAAAAAAATTAGTAGTACAAGAGTTTGAAAAAACAATTGAATATGCAACAAATTATTGGAGACACAACATCAATCGGATGAACACACAATAAAATCCCTCACAGTAACAACAAACCTATATATCACTCAACCATTCGATCTACTCCTAGAGTAGTGCAATAAATTTGTGGTGAGCATAATAGTATGAAGTTGTGTCTATATAAAAAACTAGCTTCAATTAGAACAAATCTATGTCAATGAAGTGGTGCAACTAAACCAACAACATATTACAGCAAAAATTTACTTAAGAACAATAAATTCAACAACCTTAGCAACAAAACCATGTTTGCCACAAATTCAACAAGACACGTTGTAGCAAAACAAACAGCTTCCTGCAACAAAGGTGAAAAGATATCACAACATTTCAAGAAAATGCATGCAAAACGTATCTGGATGAGGAGGAGGTGGTGCATGGATAGCGGCAAGTAGCCATGCTCATCAGAGAAGGAAGTTGTGGCAACGATGGTGGAGAAACTAGGACACCGCTTGACGAGGTAGCACCCATGGCTATTGAGCTCATTCACCGCTCGTGGTGGGTGTTGCGTATGGTCGGAGCTCATAGAGGCCACGGTGACTACCGCGGCGGAGCTTGGGCTCCTCCCGGGATGCCACGAGAACTCAATGAAACCATTGGTGTAGCTTGCGCAGGCGAAGACCGCCCCAATGACCTCCTCTCAATGGATCCAAGGACACGAGCTCGTCTTAGACTATGGCACAAAGAAGTTTCGCATCTAGGATGACGTGTCACAAAAGCATGGTGACCGCACTACTACAGAACAGATCATCACAGACGATTAGTAAATCACATCACAGACGGTTTTGTGAACCGTTTGTAAGTAAGTGTCAGTGATGACAAAGAATCATTGCAGATAGTTGTCCAACCGTATGTGAAAAAACTCATCACAGATGGTTCTAATTTAGAACTGTCTGTAAAAATTAACATCACAGACGGTTCTAGCTTAGAACCAGCTTAGAACCGTCTGTGATGTAGACTCATCACACATTGTTCTAGTTGTTAGTTTAAAAACACTAAATTAGGGAGGACTTCCACACAAGAACTTCCTAAGAGGTTACCCATCCTATTACTACTCTCGTCCAAGCACTTTTAACTTCAAAGTTCTTATAAGATCTAGTACTTTAGTGGTAGTATGATCACATCTGGCATATAATACGTCCCTCCTCCCTTTAACCCCGTGAATTACCCGAACACCGATTTTCAATTGTTTCAAATTAGTAAACTATAGAGGTAATTAGCAAAATTTAAAACTTTTAAATTTATTTTCCATACTTTTAACTATTAATGATACTTGCAATATATGTGCCATTACTATTAATGAAACTTGTAAAAACATCATAACTTTTGACTCGTACCTTCGATTTTGGTGTTCTTATGCTTTCCGAAATCATCACACGATGAGCTCTCCGATTATATTTTTTTGGGCACGGATTCTAATTTGCAAATATGAAATCCGAACACGTTTGTTAAAATGGCCATAACTTTTGACTCATAACTCCGATCGGGTGTTCTTTGTCTCGCTGGAAAGATAACGAAAAGTAGCACATGGATTTCATAAGTGCGTGAAAATCAGATGGTTAGATCTTGATGGTTTTTGCGAGTGCGTGCGCGGCGATGGAATTCCAAAAAACGTCGTTTAGGGCCTCAAAACGACCTCGGAAGTTTTGAATCTGTTTCGGTCATTCTTTTCAATTATTGCAAATGGAATATTAGTTCCAATTATTTCAAATATAATATTATTTAATTTTAATTCTTTCAAATTAGAAGGTAGGAAAGGTAATTTGCAATATTTATTATTTGTGACGGTTTCAAATTAAAACCGTCTGTAACGTGTGAACATCACAAACGGTTTTTGGTTAGAACCGTCTGTGACTAGCCAAAAATCGTCTGTGATGAGGTGAACATCATAGATGATTTTAGCTAAACTCTGCATGCATGCTTTATGCATAAAACCGCTCAGGATATTTCTTCATCACGCATTTATTTTATCCACAAACTCTCTGTGAAGTTCTCGCTTTCATCACAGACGGTTTATGGATAAAATCATCTACGATATTTTCTCATCATAAACGGTTTTATCCACAAACCGTCTGTAAAGTTTTCATTTTCATCACAGACGGTTTGTGGATAAAACCGTCTGTGATGATCCAACATCACAGACAGTTTCGGTCACAAACCGTCTGCGATGTATCCAAAACACATCACAGACGGTTTTCATAAAAAAAATAATCTATGATGTTGTGTCTAATATAATCCTTTTTGTAGTAGTGCCGGTTAGATTAGCATGGGATGGCGGATAAACTCTCCGAGGTGAAAACTTCCTATTAAACGTAAAGTCAAGAGCAATAAAAAGTCACTAACAAAATTAGCACATGCATGCTTTTTTGGAAAGATGATAGTTAAAAAAATCTTGGGATCATCAACTCATCGTACTAACACAACGAACCACATGGTTACAAAGTCTCACGCAGCGAATGGTATTATTTGAGCCATGAGATACTCTTAGGAAAATAGGGTATTGTACCGTTGGACTACAACCGGAATCTCTCTTGAAGATTGCCGCTGCGTAAAAAAACTAACCCACCTGCCATGGGCAAAGGAGGAGGAAATCCATACTGATCCATCAACTGTTCCTGTGGTCCAAATTTTGTCCCTAACAATTTATGCTTCCTCCTCCATACAAATTTATAAGGTATATATTTTGAATGGTATTATATATAAATATAGGATGTATTTTATATTTTAATATAAAATTATTAAATTAGTGTGATGCTTCCTCTGTATCATGGATAGCAATCGAGCGCTATAGGCATGGGCAATGCTCGCTCTATACCTATACCTCGCCAGCCAATTTCTCATCCACGGGCATATCCACGAAGAGCAACAGATAGAGAACCTCGTTCATTTCTATTGCTCACAGATACCCGATACCCACCTACAAATTTGCTCGCTTACCCGCCGCTTCATCGAGGGGTGAAAACGGTTGGGTATTACCCGTCGCATCGGATACGGTAGCGCACTACCCTTTTTTCGGATACGGATACGGGTATTTTTTTCGGGTCGGATACGGATAGTACCCGGATAGCTAAGCGTCATATTCGGGTTGGATTCGGAGCGGGCACTACCCGGAAAATACCCGACCATCTCGGGCGGATACGGGTACCCGGGGTTCGGGTACCCGGGAGTATCAAATACAGCCACGGCCCATTAACGCTATGATTTCAGCCTTTTAGTTTTAGGGTTGGGCCGTTCCGCCGTTGGCCCAACGGAAAGTGAGAGGCTGAGAGCCTTAGGGTTTATTCTTCCCTTCCCTGACCGATTGACATCCCCCAACCGAAATCCCTAATCGAATCGATCGCCTCCTCCTCCTTAAGGTCGGCGGTCCTACCTTCGCCGCTTTCGCCGGCCGGCCGACGGCGACGCCCCTAAATCCCTAATCGCCTTTGTCTTCCTTCGCCTCGACGGTCGACTCTAAACCGGTTCTCACTTCACGACGTCCGCCGACGACTCTACAGATCATCACAGCTCCCCTAAGGCACACACGCCTCTTCTGGTGTCATGCGGCTCCTCCTCAGTTCCTCACGACCACAGCAGCGCCACACGCCTGGCCTCACCACTGGCTGGCCCCCCACCTCACCAGCCCCGCCACCTCAGCCTCCTCTCGAGGCCCCTTACGCCGCCTTAGGGCCCCACGCAGTGAAATTTCAGACTCGGTGAGCAAAAACTAGTTTCATTAGAAATTTATGCGGCATGTAGTCATAGATTAGTGCACATGATTGAGGCGGATTTGGTAAAAGATGAACAAAAATGGGGAAAATGCAGAAAACACTATCATGGGCTGAGAGATATTTCTTACATATTATTCTTCTCTTTTTTAAGTGTTCATTCCCTGCACTTGTATTATGTTTAAACATTAGTGTTGATCCTCCAGATGTAATTAAAAATTCCCCTTGTGCAAGAATGGAATGTTATAGGTAAACATTCAGTCATATGTATAAATGTATATGCTTATTGAAATTTCTAATCAGCTGAGCAAAAGTATAGTTGATTCTGTTTTGTATTTTTGGGATGCAGCTCCATAATTGTTTCTTACTTTTGCATTTCTGAATGCCAAAAATGGGTATATTGTTAATCAGAGGTGATTGCAACAAAGAAACTGTCTGACACCTACTATTTTAAAAAACTACCATTGAATTTTCCTTTCCCATTTACCCAAATGGGAGTTAATTTTGCACTATAATTTTTAACCGATTCTGCGCATTTCAAATATTTGGTCCGTGAGTTTGAAGTTAACAATTGGTGTTTGGTTGTGGAGGATTTAAAGTTTCCTTGGCTACACCATAAGGTACTATATTTCTAGGTCGTGGAGGATATGAACTTGATTTATTAATATTTGTAATGATGTTTGTTGATTTTTCAAGTGTAGAAGCATACCGATTTAGAGAGGCATGATGATTCATCTTTGCCGATAGGATAGTATTTTAATACCCTTATTGCATTTGGCACAATTTCCTTGAGATCTCGCTCATAGTTCTTTCATTGCTTCATTTTCGCCCATTTTCTATGGCTCCTCCAAAAGCCCTTGAAACTTTTGTGTAATTTCAAAAGTTTAAAAGTTGTACTTCTAAATCCTAATGCTATTATTGTAGGAAAAATCTAAAAACTTCAAACTTTCAAATCGGGCTAACTCCTGCTTGTATCGCTTAACTTAAAATCAAGGCCCTTGGTCTTTATACCTCCTCGCACGCATATCTGGACGGAGAGATTCTCGAAGTGGCCATCATGCACGCTTGAGGGTCGGCAAGAATTTCTCCGACTTGTCAGACGACTCGCCCCGCCCCACGACCCGCCTCCTTGGGCAACCGCCGCCAAACGCTTGATCCGAACCAAGGATGGACTACGGCCTCGACCAGGCTCGCCCGAGCTCGAGGTCGAAGCGGGCTGCAGCTCGTCCAAGGCTTAGGTCGAGCGCCAAGACGCACCTGTGTCGTGGCTGGGCCGCCCGAGCTCGGGGATCCGCTGATCAGGCGCTTGGCTTGGCCAAAGGACGCCCAACCTCGCCGGCTAGATTTTCAAAATAAAATATAGAATGAATGGCTGTGTGCCAAAGACTGATGAATTGAACTTAGGGTTGTGTGCCAAACTCTGGGAAAAGAATTGAGAAATTAATTATTATAGTAATGGTTTTACCGCTTTTAATCTAATAAGATTACCGTTAAAAGAAATGCCGCTTATGCAAAATGACCAAATTAAGCTTTCCTTTGACTAAGCCATGCATGTAGTAATAGAACTCAGATTGTGCATGACTTGTTGAGTATGTTGTATACTCACCCTTGCTTTAACAACAAACCTCGTAAGAAGAAGTCAGGCCAACTTGGGAGGAAGAGTTCACCAAGGTCGAGGATTAGGTTGAGCCGCACTCGCCTGTTCGTGGCTATGAAGGGTTTCTTACTGCATTTTTGCTTCCAATGAATGAACTTGTGATATCTGTTGTTATTTATCGCCTCGCGTGGTGAGTTATTGTAAGGTGACCATAAGGTCATGCAACTCTGCTATATTTATGCTTGAAGTACTTATTTATTAATTCCATTGTGTATGATTGTGGTACTTCAACTGTTTATCCTGTGTGTACTAGCGTGATCCTAGACTAGTACAGAATACACAAAGGGTTCGGATTTGCAGATTCGAGGCCCGACAAGGATGGTATCAGAGCCATACTGACTGTAGGACTTAACCCTAGTTAGACTGGCCGTCTTGGAGGGATAAAAATTAATTTCTAAAGATTAAAAAGTTGCCAAGAATAATCAATGAAATCTTGACTTATCCTTTCTTCCTTACTTCATACCTATGCTGCATTTTGCTTATTACTTTTGTGTTCTTTTAAAATTTTAGTAATCGACGCTGCTGCTTTGGCAGATGCGGATGGTTCACTCCTTCTGAAAGCATCACGGAGGCTACGCAATGAGCTTTGGAGGATGCTCCGTGTGCCGGAGGCTTCGATCGCTTTTCTCACCGATCCCGCACCGAGGGTCAACGGATCGACCGCGGATGGGAGACGACCTTCACTCAGATGCTAGGAGTGTGCTCGCTACCGTCGTCCGCCCACCTCGTGGTGAAGCGAGCTAGCCACGAGGCGGCATACAGGAGTGTGCCCGGTGGCGCCGTCGTCAGTTAGCAGGACTACGGCCGAGCCGTGGACACTGCTTGTGTGCACCGCACGCGGAGGACCTTTAGGCGCGCTTGAGCCGGAGGACGACGCCATTGCTGCACTTGGGGCTTGCTCCATGCTCCAGAGGAGGTTATGGACGCCACGACCACGGAGCCGCAAAGTGTGTACCGTGCCTTGAGGAGACGAGGTGGCCTGCGAGAGACCAGAGTGCACGATGTGTAGAGGATCGCCGAGCTAGAGGATGCTCTCTCACGGCCACGAGGAGCCGAGGCCATCATGGAGCTCGGCGACGAGGACGAGGAGGAGCCGAGGAGCAGGAGCCGGTTCGCGCCAGAGACTGAAGAAAGTGGTGCCCCAAAGAAGACTAAAGAGGAGGGCATGGGGATCGGCTTGCCCCAATGCCACCACCCGCCAAAGCACGTGATCGGTGAGCCGAGTCTTGATGGTTGGAGGAGTGAGTTCTTCAGAGTCGTGGTAGTCGACTTTTGCTGAGACTCACTGCTTTTGATTCGCGGCTTTAAATTTCAACTTAGATGTGCGATGTTGTAATGAACTATTTGATGTGATGTTGTGACTGTTATTATGGTTGCATAGTCCCTAGACTATGTAAGAAACCATACCTACTATTATCTATGCTTTGATATTTAAGGGTTTTAAGTTACACCTGTTTCCCCATATAAGTTCTTCTACGTATCTATTTTCATTTCCCCCTTATCTCTAAACCATCGAAGCAATCAGCAGATGGTGAACACTCGCAACAACGGAGCCGGAGGCAGTGGTTCACATCCCGAAGGCAGTCAGAATAGTACGCCACCACCACAGGCAGCACCGCCAGTCGACATGCAAAATTTGGGAGCCTTTCTTGCAGCTCAAACTCAACTAATGCAAACCATGATGGCAACCGTGCAACAAATCAACACCCAAGCAGTCGCCAACAACCAAGCTGTTAACAATGTGCCATGCCCTTACTCAAGATTGTCCGAAGTTCATGAGGACACGTCCGCCTACTTTTTTTCAGCAATACTAGCCCGTTAGAGGCGATGATTGGCTAAGAACCATAGAGAGAAAACATATAACCCAAAGGTGATGGAAATGAGAGGTGCTTACGCCTCACCACCTTTGAAGGAACCGCCACGAATGGTGGGAAAATTATCGCTGCCGCAGAAAACCCACAGAGATTACCCGAAGAATTCACCATAGCTTTTCAATACCATGTACCAAGGGTATCATGGAGTTGAAAAAGGAGGAATTCAGAGCGCCAAGCAAGGAGGCTAGACAAAGGTCGATTATCTCAATAAATTCACTCAACTAGCACGCCACGCCCGTAAGACGCATCAATGCATAAGGCAAGGCGCTCTCGCTTTATGAAGGGACTTAACACCGGTCTGCAGGTTGTATTGATCACCCACACCTTTCTGGATTTTCAAGAACTAGTAAACAAGGCGCTTATACTGGAAGATAAGCGCAAGGAGCTTGATGATAACCGCAAGCGTCGCATGGCACAGCAGGGAGGACGCCATGGTTAGCAGAAAACAAGAATGATACCCCCGTAGTTCTCTAGATTCCAGCAGGGAAGCAATGTCAGGACACCGTCACCGATGCCGAGACCCGTAGGACAAACTCCCTGCACCCTACCAGATTGTTAATCGAACGGAGGAATCACAGATGTCGAAGGCGCCACTACAATTGTAATGAAACCGCATTTCGCCAACGTAGCCCAAAGAAGGGAGGAGTGACACCAGTGCGCTTCAACTTAGGGAACACGCCAGCTAAAACTCCTGCCCAAGGAGGAAGCCGAGGACCTGTCCAAGCTGGAGCCACACCGCAAGCATTCACGCGAGGCAGGATTAATCACATTTCCACAGACGAAGTCCAGAATGCCACGGATGTCGTGCTCGGTAAGTTTCTTGTCAACTCAGTGCCAGCTACAGTGTTATTTGATTCCGGAGCTTCACATTCGTTCATTTCTCAAGATTTTGCTGTGACAAATGATCTGGATATTGTTGACCTTAAAAGTACACTCCTAGTCCAATCCCCTGGATCAGAACTTCGCTCTAAGGTCAGATGTTCTGGGATTAAGCTATTAATAAAAGGGGTAGAGTTCCTAGCGAACCTTATTATATTAGATACCCAAACCCTGGATGTTATCCTGGGAATGGATTGGTTGACTAAGCATAAGGCTGTACTAGATTGCGGGCGAAGAGTTGTCTATTGAGAGCCCTGATGGTAGAAAAGTGGAATTTCAAGCAATAGCAGTTCGAGGAGAACAGATATTAGTAAACAATCTGGAGACCGTCAGTATAAGAGATGTACCAGTGGTCAGTGAGTATTCGGATGTTTTTCCCGAGGAATTACCTGGAATGCCACCGGACAGAGACATAGAGTTCATAATTGACTTAGTGCCTGGAACAGCACCAATAGTAAAGAGACCATATCGGATGTCCACCGAAGAGTTGGTGGAAATGAAGAAGCAGATCGAGGAGCTGTTAGAAAAAGGATTCATCAGACCGAGCTCATCACCATGAGGAGCGCCGGTTCTGTTCATCGAGAAGAAAGATGGGAGTTTCCGGATGTGTGTAGATTATCGTGCACTTAACGAAGTGACGATAAAGAATAAATATCCGTTACCCCGGATAGATGATCTTTTTGATCAATTAAGAGGAGCAGGAGTATTCTCCAAGATCGATCTTAGGTTAGGGTACCACCAGTTGAAAATCAAGACCAAGGACATACCAAAGACTGCATTTTCTTCAAGATACGGACACTATGAGTTCACCGTCATGTCATTTGGATTGACAAATGCACCAGCATACTTTATGAATTAATGAATAAAGTATTCATGGAATATCTAGATAAATTTGTGGTCGTATTCATAGACGATATCCTGGTTTACTCAAAGACGGATGAAGAGCACGCCCAACATTTGAGGTTGGTGTTGGAAAAGTTAAGAGAGCAACAGCTATATGCAAAATTCAGTAAATGCGACTTCTGGAAGAGCAAGGTAGAATTCTTGGGGCACGTAATGACTGCCGAGGGAATTGCAGTGGACCCAAGCAAGGTTGAGGTAGTACTGCATTGGAAACCGCAGAAGACGGTTACGCAGATTTGAAGTTTTCTTGGGATGGCTAGTTATTACCGCCGATTTATAGAAGGATTCTCAACAATTGCTAGACCCCTTACTCAATTGCTAAAGAAAGAGAAGAAATTTGCCTGGACACCGGATTGTGAGAAGAGTTTTCAAGAATTGAAGAAGCAACTAACATCAGCGCCAGTATTAGTTCAACCAGACGTGCACCAGAGTTTTGATATTTACTACGATGCATCACGCCAAGGGCTTGGATGCGTATTGATGCAAAACGGAAAAGTAGTAGCCTATGCATCAAGGCAATTAAGGCCACATGAAGGGAATTACCCGACGCATGATCTAGAATTAGCAGCTGTAGTGCATGCCTTAAAGATATGACGTCACTATCTTATTGGTAATAGATGCGAGATATATACAGACCATAAAAGCCTTAAATACATTTTCACCCAATCTGACCTGAACATGAGGCAAAGGAGATGGTTAGAACTGATCAAGGATTACAACATGGGTATCCATTATCATCCCGGCAAGGCCAATGTAGTGGCTGATGCCTTGAGTCGGAAAAGTCATGGTCTAAATATGATGGTGGGGGAAAGCCAAGGAGAATTGTGCAAGGATCTTCAGAGGTTGAATTTGGAAGTTGTTCCGGAAGGATTTGTAGCCGCTTTAGAGGTAAAGCCTATCTTGGAAGACCAGATTAGAGAAGGTCAGAAAAATGATGAGAAGATCGAGCGAATCAAAGCCAAGATGGAGGAAGGGCAAGCAAAAGAATTCAAGCTGGACGAACAAGGCACTTTGTGGATGAAAGAGCGCGTTTGTGTCCCTAACAAAAAGGAGTTAAAGCAGTTAATACTGGAGGAAGCTCACGACTCCAAGTACCCGATTCACCCAGGAAGTGCAAAAATGTACCAAGATTTAAAAGAGAGGTTCTGGTGGCCAAATATGAAGAGAGAGGTTGCTGAACACGTAGCATTATGTGATGTGTGTCAGCGAGTCAAAGCTATGCACCAGAGACCGGCGGGATTGCTGCAACCATTAAAAATACCAGAGTGGAAATGGGAAGAGATCGAAATGGATTTCATTACCGGTTTGCCAAGGACGCAAGGAGGTTATGACTCCATCTGGGTCATAGTGGATCGATTGACAAAGGTCGCACATTTCATACCGGTAAAGACAACTTACTCAGGAGATAAGTTGGCAGAGCTATACATGGCAAGAATCGTCCGCTTGCATGGAGTGCCAAAGAAGATAGTATCGGATCGAGGTACCCAATTTACCTCAAGATTTTGGGATAAATTGCATACAAAGAATGGGCACCGCTGAATTTCAAAGATGACTTATCACCCGCAGATGACGGATGGGCGATCGAAGAGTCAACCAGATATTAGAAGATATGTTAAGAGCCCGTATGCTGGTATATACATCGACTTGGGATAAATGTTTACCATATGTCAATGCGCTACAACAATAGCTATCAGCTAGTCTCCGATGTCACCTTCAAGCTTTGTATGGTCGACCTTGTAGGACACCGTTAAATTGAATGAGACCGAGAGCGTCGTATCTTCGGACCGACATACTTCAAGAAGTCAAGAGCAGTAGCACCGACGAGAAAGGCCGAAAATCACGCAATCAAGGCGTAAGAGTTACCCGACAATCGCCGCAGGGATTTGAGCTTTGAACCTGAAGATTATGTCTATCTTAGAGTTACGCCTCTTAAGGGAGTTCAGAGGTTTCACAAAAAGGGTAAACTTGCACCAAGATATGTGGGACCGTTCAAGATCCTAAGCCGCAAGGGCGAAGTCGCATATCAACTGGAGTTACCGCAGTCATTAGTAGGGGTACACAATGTCTTTCATGTATCACAACTTAAGAAGTGTCTTCGAGTACCTGAAGAACAAACATCACTGGAAGAAGTGGATCTACAGGAAGACCTGACTTACAAAGAGCGACCGATAAAGATTTTGGATATCATGGATCGGAAGACCAGTGCAAGACCACCCGCTTTTGTAGAGTTCAAGGAACAATCACACGTAAAGTGAAGCCACTTGGGAATGAGAGGAAGATCTGGAAAAAGAATTCCCAAACCAATTCTCTAGTTAAGCCTCGAATCTCGAGGACGAGATTCTGTTAAGGGGGGTAGGTTTGTAACGTCCCGAAATTTGACCCAATTTTAATTTTTGGAGTTATTTAGATTTTTGTGAATTAATTAAAATTTATTTGCATCTAATTGAATTTATCTCGATTTTTGGGAATTATTTGGATTTAATTGGAATTAATTTAGAATATCCTTCTCTTGAATAATTAAATATCAAAAAAGGTAATTATCAAAAATAAATAAAAATATTTTACTTAGGCTCAAAATGCTCTGAAATATTTTCTAGAATTTTTCGAGTATTTTTAGTGCCATAATTAATTACTTTGAATTTCTGCAATTATTTTTATTGAGAAAAGCCTGAAAATCGCTAGCTACAGTATTGGGCCGGCCCAACACTGTGCTCGTGCCAGCCAAAACCCTAGCGCCGCTATTTTCACGCCGGCGATCTCGACGGACGGCCGAGGTACCGCGTGCGTATCGCTTACGGGGTTCGCTTGGATCCGCCTAGCTCAACTGGCTATGATGCCGACGCGGGCAATCGATTCGCTGAACCGTTATTCAATCTGCGCCGTCGGATCGAGATCGGACGGTGCGATGGGACCGGGCATATCGGGACGGAGCGTGTCAGCCACCGCCGTCGCCGTTGTCTGCCGCAGATCTTGTCAGAGATATTACGCGCATTCCAAAGCCTGTCCGAGCGAGTGAAATAGGCCTCCGTGCGCAAAGACTTCGCCCCGCTTAGTTTGCCACCTCTCGTGCACTCTCGCCACCGTGACCCCGCCGAAGCTCGCTGAGTAGCCTTTTTCTCGCCTCGGTTTTTTCTCATTACACTGCTGTCCCGCCTCCTCGCAGCCAAGACCTCGCCGAAGTTCACCAAGCCACGCCACGCCCGTGAGCTATTTCTTCCGACGAGTCGCCTTTAAACGCTGCCGCCACTCGTTTTCCCTAAGTCCGGCGACGAGCGGCCAAGGCTCGTCAACACCCCGAAGCTCCAAAGAACCGTCGGATCGCCATCCAACGCCAAGGTGAAGCCACGCGTTTTTTTTTGACTCGGGCGAAGCGATACCGTAGAGACCTCGGTTGTTAGATGATGATCGTGCGGTTCGTCGAGCCACGAGGCTAGTGAATAGTAAACTCCCGGTAATCAGAGTCGTAGGGATCTTCATCGACGACCAAGGTAACGCCACGCCCCTTCCTCTCAGAGGGCTAGGCCGGATGTTTTTGCAAAATGGCCGTTAGATGGTGATCCAACCGCCGAGCGAGGCCACGAGGTGTGGGAATAGGAAATCGCCGGGTACCTCAGACCGCTGGATCTCGCATCCGATCGCGGTCTTTAAGGCCTCACAGAGCCGCACCGCAGCTGTTTGATGAAGGCCGTTAAATCTTGATATGCCGCCAGATTAAACCACGAGGCTTCAGAGCGTTGAATCGCCGGTAGCAAAGAACCGTAGGATCCTTATCCGACCAGAGGCGCGGCGTCCGCGATAGTCTCTGCCGTAGCGGTTGAAGATGGCCGCCGGATCCTTGAGGGAGGGTCGAGATCGTCGCCGCGTCGCCCATCGACAACAAGATCGTGTCGCGGACCGCACTGTTCATGGGCCCACTGCCGCTGTAATGACCCGGTGTGCTTGTGTCAAGATGACGTCATCCGAGGGCTCACTTGTCAGTGTCCATGAGCGACGTGGCTCACTCCGGTGCTGACACGTGTCACACCGGGGGAATTAATCCGGATTTCCAGTGGAAAAATAAATCATTTAATTCGGTTATTTCTTTATTTGAATTTCAGAAACTTGCAAATGCTATAACTTTTGCATTTTAACTCGGAATTGGGTGAATCCAGTTCCTAAAAATTTGTAAAAATGTAAACTATTTAATGGTGATTTTTATTTTATTTTTAGTGATGATCTTGCTGTCTATTTTAGTATAATTATTGTGTGCACGTTTGTTCCGAATAGACTCCGAGTTGCCGGGAGCTGTCGGAGAAGAATTCGAAGACCCGTCGCAGATTTCGGACCAGGACCAACTACTTTTCCAAGGCAAGTCATGCTTTGACCATATTGCCCCTAGAATTTTCAAATGTATTTTAATTTAAATTATGCATGCTACGTTAACTAAAAATGTTATTGAATAATTTGGGAAGAATAGATAATGCACCTACCTTGTTTATACCACCTTGTAATACTAATTGTATGCCCTGAAAACCTTGTCACCCTAAGATGTAATTAGCGTTGGTTGTTATATTAATGCCAATACGGGAGGCTAGACCGTGATTAGCTGCTTAGTATGCTTACATGCGTGAATGACTTCGAATTTGCAAAAGAATATTGACTAAACAATTATAGAACGCATTTGAGAATAATGCGATGATGTCATGAGATGGCATTGGGGGTAGCGGCCTGTGTGGTCCTACTCATGCAATGACGTGGGCATTGGCATGTGTTGCATAAATGCAAATCCGGGGTGGGAAATGATTTGGACCGGGGCAAGTGGCAAGAAGGCTTCGTGCCAGGTGGGCCTGTGTGGCAATGGGATGTATCGTGATGGTTAAGGCTGTGTGCCGTGAAATATAAAATGGATGTCTTGCCCGGGACAATTAAGGACTTCACCTTGCGAGCCTTTGAACTGAAGTTTCTCGTACAACCACTTGTCCGGAATGGGACGACCTAGTTTAGTAGGTTTCTAATATCTTTCCTTTGACACCTCGGTGACAGATACACAAGAGTGTAACTGCAGGGGAGCGCACTGTACTACGCTTGGTACTCCATCTAACAGTATTCTACCGTTTCTAAACTTTGGCTCTGTGTGAGGGAAGTGTTAGAAAGGCAATCTTGAGAGGTTCATCGTTAAGTGTTAGTCTCTGAAAGACTTTGTTGCAATCAATCACCTGTGTGGTGAGCGATCGTATCCTCGTGGGTAAATTGTATAGCCTCTGCAGAGTGTGTGTTAAATCTATTCAATAGCTATTCATGCAGATCGACAATGCTTGGGGATTACAGTCAAGGGTTAGATTTTCAAAATAAAATATGGAATGAATGACTGTGTGCCAAAGACTGATGAATTGAACTTAGGGCTGTGTGCCAAACTCTGGGAAAAGAATTGAGAAATTAATTATTATAGTAATGGTTTTACCGCTTTTAATCTAATAAGATTACCTGTTAAAAGAAATGCCGCTTTATGCAAAATGACCAAATTAAGCCTTCCCTTTGGACTAAGCCATGCATGTAGTAATAGAACTGCATTGTGCATGACTTGTTGAGTATGTTGTATACTCACCCTTGCTTCAACAACAAACCTCGGAGAAGAAGTCGTGCGGCTTGGGAGGAGGAGTTCACCAAGGTCGAGGATTAGGATTGAGCCGCACTCAGTTGCCTGTGGCTATGAAGGGTTTCCTTACCGTACTTTTGCTTCCGCTGAATGAACTTGTGATACTGTTGTTATTTATCGCCCTGCGTGGCGAGTTATTGTAAGGTGACCAAAAGGTCATGCAACTCGGTTATATTTATGCTTGAAGTACTTATTTATTAATTCCGCTGTGTATGATTGTGGTACTTCAACCTGTTTATCCTGTGTGTACTAGCGTGATCCTGGACTAGTACAGAATACACAGAGGGTCCGGATTTGCAGATTCGGGGCCCGACAAAAGGTGGGCTCGAAAAATATACCTTTAGCTCGTCGAAGGATCGTTGCGCCTCGGGTGTCTACTCAAAGCTTCCTTGCTTATGCAGAGTCTTGAAGAATGGTAACCCACGCTAGCCGAGCCTTGAGATGAATCGGCTAAGGGTGGCCATGCGACCGGTGAGGCATTATACCTGCCTTACCGAAGTCGGGGGAACCATCTTTTCGATTGCCTCTATCTTTTTCGGGTTCGGACTGACTCCTGAGCCCCCTATCATGTAGCCAAGTACCTTACCCGAGGCAGCGCCAAACATGCATTTTTCAGGATTAAGCTTGATCCTATGCCTGTTCAGGTTGGCGAAGGTCTCCTCGAGATCTCGGACGTGGCTGTCTTCGGAAGAGCTCTTGACGATGATATCATACACATAGACCTCGAGGTTGCGGCCGATCTAAGGGTCGAAGGTCTTGGCCATCGGTATTGAAATTGCGCCCCGCTAAGAGGCCAAATGACATGGTTGTGTAGCAGTATGTCCCGAACGGCGTAATGAAAGCCATTTTACTTTCATCGTCGACTGTTAGCTTGATTTGATGATATCCAGAGCAGGCATCCAGGAACTCAGCATCTTGGCATTTGCAGTGGAGTCGACGATCTGATCTATTCGCGGAAGGGGGAAATTATCCTTCGAGCATGCTGAATTCAAACCCGTGTGATCAACACACATCCTCCATTTCCCGCCTTTCTTCTGCACGATGACTGGGTTGGCTAGCCATTCGGAGTAGTCGATCTCGCGAATGAAGCCAGCCTTCAAGAGTTTGTTGAGATTCTCCCTTATCACAGCTAGTTTCTTGGGGGAGAAGCGGCGCAGCTTCTGGCGTACAGGTCGACAGTCGGGCCTTGCTTGCAGTTTGTGCTCGATCACCTCCCTTGGGACACCCGGCATGTCTGCCGGCTCCCAAGTGAATATGCTCTTGTTGGCGCGGAGGATGGTAACGAGCTCGAGTTCCTATTTAGAACTCAGCTCAGTCGAGATATGAAGACACATGCCCGAGTTGCCCTCTTCGAGCTGCACAGCCTTCATCATTCCGCTTGACTGGATTGCTGCCTTCTAGCGGGCATTCTTCGTGGTCGTCTCAGGACCTTGCTGCGGCAGCATGCCAGCAAAAGCCAAGGCCTTGGTTTCACACCCGTGCGCCGCCTTGAGATCACCTTGTACTGCTATGACGTTGTTGGGCCCTAGAAGCTTCATGCAGCGGTGGATGTAGTGGTTGGCCACCATGAACTTGATTAATGCCGTGCGACCGAGGATGGCGTTGTAGGGGAGATCTCCTTCGACCACCTCGAAGGTGATTAACTCGGTGCGAAAGTTGTCCAAGTCGCCGAAGGTGACGGGCAAGACCACATGTCTGAGAGGGGTGGTCGAGCTTCCCGGGACGATCCCAAAGAACAGAACCGCTATATTCTTAACCTTCGACCGGGGAATCTGCATCCGATTGAGCGCGCTCGCTAGGAGCAAGTTGAGAGAACTGCCCCCGTCGACCATGACCGGCCCGACCATGGTATTGCTGATGGTCGGGGTCACGACCAGGACAGTTTTGAGGTCTTTAGACATACCCTGGGGAGCGTCCTCCCACGAGAAGGTAATTGTGGCCCCAGCCCATTTGCAAGGCTGATCGACGGGCCTTCCGGCGGTGGCTTGGTAGATGGTGCACGCGAGATTGGTATGCCGATGAGCCACCGAAAATAATGTCAATCTGGCGGTCACCCTGTTGGAACTCCAGGTCGAGGTCGTCGAGATCTTCACCGGCATTGACCCTATCGGGCTGCTCGCCTTCTTTCGGGAGTGTGGGCATCTCTCCACGCCCATCATAGAAGGCGTCTAGCTTGTTCTGCCAGGCCCTGCAGTTTTGCAGATCGTAGACTGGGGCCCTGTGAAATAGGCAGAACTTTTTGTCATCATACTTGGGCCGCCCTTCAGCTCCCTGTGATCGAGCGTCGATTCGTTGGGGCCCAGGCCGATGATTCCCCTATGGTGGTCGGCGCGGTGCTTGCTGAGGTTGGGGCTCTTCCTGGGCTGGTTCCCGCACCTCCATCACCTCATGCTAGCCGTTCGCCGCAATGACCACACGCGGCCGACCGTCACCATTCTTGCGATCCCCCTTACGCTTCTTGGCAGTCAGGCCCGGATCGCTTCTTTTGACATTAGATGGGCCGGCTTCTTCGAAATTGAGACCGAGTTTACCTTGGTCGTAGTAATGCTTCCAGTGAACCATGTCGTCGGCGTACCGTTCCGCCATGCGAAACAGCTTGTTAACATTGAGCCTCGCCGTGATCTCCAGGTCTTCAGTGAGACATCAATCACGGACACCGAACTAGAAGGCCTTGATCATAGCCTCGTCGAAGACGTTCGGGATTGAATTCCTTGTACGGATGAACCGCCTGTAAGATCGAGGATGAGCCTAGAGGGGGGGTGAATAGGCTTTTCTAAATTTTCTAATACTAAAATTCAAGTTTAAGGATTTCTATGAACTAGAGACAATTTTACCAATTCTAATGTCTTAGCAATTCTAGCGATCATAAAATAATTCCTCTACACAATTATATCAAGAACTTAAGCAAGTAGTACCAAGATGATCAAATTGCTAGAACTAATTCAAGAATATATAACAATGCAAACCACAAATGAAGAACACTTGATTTTATCCCGTGGTCTCGAGACTTGCTTGGTCTCCCTACTCCACGCTGAGGTAGCTTGAATTCCTTCAAGCGCTCCACTCGCTGAGCCTTCCCGATCACTAGCGATAGCTCTTCCCGCCTGGGTAGGCGAGCCAGGCCTTCACAACCGCCCGGGTATTCACACAACCTCCTTTGTGAAGATCACCGGAGCCTCACGCCTCCAAGCCGTCTAGGAGGCGGCAACCTCCAAGAGTAACAGACTTGACGTAGGCTTGAACTTCAAAAGTGCAATCAATATAGCTCACTAATGCAATGCACTCACTTGTAGCTCTCCAAAACTCAAGAATCAAGAATTCAATGCACAAGAGAGTGGAGAGAGTTGCTAGGGCTTAGAATGTATTCAATGGAGTCACCAACCACCTCAGATACGTGTGGGGGGTATTTATAACCCCACCCCACACAAACTAGCCGTTATTTGCTTTTTACCCAGATTTTGCGCCAAAGTCGGACTACCGCCTCTAAGGGCAGTAGTACCGCCTCCCGCGCGGAACGGCTAGAACGAGATTTAATGCGCCGACACGAGTCACATAAATACGAAGACTCTATGGCGGTACTACGCCCTTGGGGTGGTAGTACCGCACTGCCAATCGAAAAGACTAGTTCGAACAAAGCTATCAGAGGTTTAGGTGCGTAGTATCAAGATTTATGATTACCGCCAACCCGAGCAGAGTGCCTACGAGGATTTTAAAAATACCTCTCGAATATTGCTACGCTATAGAGACCTCGTAGTATCAAGACTTTCTGTACTACCGCCTCTAATGCACGCTAGTGGCGGCCTCGAGAGAAATTTCAGATTTTTGAAACGACTCTCGAATGCATGATTGTATATAAGAACTATTGAGCCATATTTTATGACTTTCCAAGTTCAATACACAAATCAAGTGCCTCTTAATAGTACTGGCGACTACCCCGATAATCCGATCTTTTTCCCAACTCCGAGATCTAAGAAAAGACTAGAAAATACTACTTAAGTTTTTATACCTTCATTTCTTTGATACTTTCATTTTTCTAGTTTCTTTTATGCTGCATTTCTTCCTTTTTGCACTTGTGAATATCCGACGCCCTTGAACGATAGTTTTCCGTCTTCAACTTAACCACTCGCAAATAGCATTAGTCCTTTTACGTGATTGTCATTAATTACCAAAACTATTTGACACACGGGCCTAGATGCTTTCAATCTCCCTTTTTGGTAATTGATGACAATCCTCATAATCAAATTGAAGTAATTGATATTTAGTGTGAGTATCCAATAAAATTAATTACTCACACCGTGGTATTCTTATTTAGCAATATTTTGTCTTTTAGAGAACACAAGATTTGAATAAAAATATTGCTAAATGAGAACATGACTTCCCTACAAATGTGCCATGGAGAACCAATAGAAACTTGCACATTTGTATATGAGTTTTATATGACAAAAGGAGATGATATAATTCGAATGAATTAACATTGCATAATGCAAAACTCATAAGAAGGATAAATATTTAGCGCATAAGATCATAGAATTATAGAATTGAGTTCAAGACGGAGTTCACAACCAACAAGACGCAAACGACGACATAAACAACCACAAAGAGTTCAAATCCAACAACAACCACACAAGATAAGCAAATTCATTACAAGAGAAGCAGAAGGGGATAGACTTCAATTCTTCAAATTCTCCCCCTTTGTCATCAAGGACCAAAAGGGGATCGCCAACGTGGCATCTACTCTTCATCATTGCCAGGAGCAGAAGCAGGCGGCGGAGGAGGAGACCAAGGAGACCAGTCGGATGGCGGTTGAGGGTAAGAGGAAGTAGGAACACTGCTGCCATCCGGACGACGACGCTGATAAGACTGATGATATGAACGATAGTGATCAAAAGAAGTGCTCAGCGTGTCCAAGCGCTCACGGACATCCTCAACCATTTGGCGATTGTTGTACTGAAGCTCCATAACAAGCGCAAACTGGCTCTGCATGTAAGATTCTTGACGTGCAAACCCGGCCATCATATCCAAACGAAGAGTCTCAAGGTGGCAAGGTAGGCATCGCACTGAGGCAGCTTTGAGAGGCTTGAGCTTGGGCTTGGTCGCTTGCCGCTGAGCTTTTGCTTGAGCCGCTTGTTCGCAATGTGATGCAACACTTGAGGTGGAGCAACGCGAGGCTTGTACGACTTATGAGGAGTAGGGTGGCACCATTATACTCAAGCAACTCTCCCGACAGAGCCATGATATACTGAGCAAAGTAAATAGTCTTCCCCTATCCCTAGCAGATCGAGCCATCTCCTTATTATGAAGTCCACCACATCAAATTTCTCCTCGCCATGATCTTCGCAATGACATTCCAAGCATGGCCTCTCACTAAGATCGGTTGCCACTCTTCTGATGAATAGTGACACTAATGATTTTATTCACCATGCTTGGTTGGAGTCAGAGACCGCCGAGTTCCCAATTCAAGGTATGAGATCGGTCATAGAAGATCGCCGCTGATCCAAGGATGAGGAGGCTCATCATGGATTTTAGGATGTCGACTGTGAAAGATTCCCAAGGCATGCTCAAAATCATCCTTGGAGGCAAGTATTTGGTAGTGTCTGGTCATCCAGTGATTTGCTCAAGATTTTCCAAACATGGAGGGTAGCATAGAATTGTTTGATAATCTTCATGATAGTCGGCTTGTACCAAGGAAGTTGTACAGCCACCTTCCAAACAGCTCCTAATGCCAACAAAATCAGTCGCCACGGATGTGCTTCCAACCCACCCACCTCTCGATTCGCAAACTCCTTCTCCAAATAGATTTGATCATATACCTTTTGTTGGAAGAGAGAGGAATTTTGGGTTGGGCAGAATCCAGGTCAAGATAGTGATTCTGAGTCCGAGCTGTAATAGTCATCGCTTTGATTTGCGAGGATCACTCCGATGTCTTCCAACCCGAGGTACCTCTTCTTCTTCCTCGAGCTTTCTCATTCTCACTTTCGCCTCATCTTCACCGCCGGTGATCCGAGGAGCAAAGGGAACTTTTCTCTTCTTAGCCCGAAGGCTCAAGAGACCCTTTCCTTTAGCCCTTGTGGTTCTCATGGCGACGGTGAAAGAGTTGTCGCTGCCTCCGCCTCTCGAGTCCGAGGTGGGAACGCCATGACTCTTCGTAGTCTTCCTTGTGCCTTTTCTCCCACTGCACGGACCGGTTCCAAGAACCTTAGTGCGAGGCATGGTCTAGAGAGTTCAAGGAAATGAGAACATGAGCAATGAAAATAGGTAGGATTTGTCACGAAAGAAGTGAAATTCGTGAATGAAATAGAGGAACATCCCTTCGAGAAATGCCCAAAGAATTGGTGCTTCAACTGCACGGCCGATACTACCGCTCCTAGAGGCCGGTAGTATCGCAAAGTCGGTACTACCGCCTCCCAAGAGTTAGTGCCCGAGCGACCGAGGAGGATTTTGGGCAAATTCGAAGCAATGTTGAGGCATTAATAATTTAAACTTGGATTAGGGGCTAGAGAATATCAAGGACTTCAATTTTGCACCTAATCCCAATGATTTTGCCTCAATACAATTTTACACATTTCAAATCTTTCATTCAAACCCTAGATTGATCAAAAGAGATGAAATAAAAGGGAATAATGGAGATGAGTGATACCTTTCGGAGGAGGAGGACTCAAAAACTGAAATCAATGGAAGAAATCCCCTCAAACACGAAGATTTGAGAGAGATGAAAGTTAGGGCTTGAGAGGAGGAGAAAGAGGGGCGCACGGGAATAGAAGAGGAGGCGGTTTCGGGTGAGAAGAAATGAAGAAGAGAGAGAGAGAAGGGAGAGAACCAGGCGAAATTAGAGGTGGCCCCACCAATTTTCGATCTCGAAGCAGATTACCGCCCCGGACCTCGGTAGTACCACAAGTGCGCAAGAGATTATCATTGCGGCCGGTAGTAGTGCCGCAAAGGCTGAGACGCAAGAAGGGGAGAGGATTTGATTGCGAATTTTCTCAAATAGGTATATTAAGTAAGAGGATAGATATATAGGAGCAATTCAACCAAGATAAGCACAAAGCAAAAACTTTAAACACAATCAAATAAGGAATAATTTTTGACTTGTTCGAGTTGAAGTACCACATAGGAGACTAGAAACATGAGCATTTTAGTTCTATGGGCAAGACTCAAGTTGTGCTTTAGGTAGATCAATATAGATCAAGATTTTGGATTTGTCAAACCTTTTCCAAAGGTTTTATTTTGATATCTACATAAGAGTATATAATAAGGTATAGGTTCCAAAGGATAAAGTTTATATAATAATAGATTTTAAAAGAAGATTTTAGAATCCTTTGCACTCAAGAAATCCAAAATAGATTATTTTCTAATAATTTTGACTTATAAGGTCTAGTTTTATCTTTTTAAGATATTTATAGCACAATCTTCAATTTTCCACCTTTAGGGAATGTGATATATACATAAATTTGCATATTACACCCCCTTGATGTGAGACTCATCTATAGAACAAATACCAAATAAAATCCAATAAACGACCAAAAGAAATACACTTAGGCCACATTAGAGATATCGATGACGTTTAATTCATTCCTCAATTTGCAAAATCTAGCCTCATCTAAGGGTTTAGTGAGTATATCCACTAATTGATTTTCGGTTCGAATATGACTAATCTCAATATCCCCTTTACTTACATGATCTCTCAAGAAATGATGACGGATATCAATGTGTTTCGTTCTTGAGTGTTGGACGGGATTATTGGCTATTTTAACCGCGCTTTCATTATCACATAAGAGAGGCACCTTTTTAAAATTTATTCCATAATCCATTAGAGTTTGCCTCATCCACAATAATTGTGCGCAACAACTACCGGCGGATATATATTCGCTTCAAGGTGGATAAAGCTACGGAATTTTGTTTCTTGGAGAACCATGAAACTAATGATCTACCTAGCAATTGGCAACTCCCGGAGGTGCTTTTTCTATCCACTTTGCAACCCGCATAATCCGAATCCGAATATCCAATTAAATCAAATTTTGCACCTTTAGGATACCATAACCCTATATTTGAGGAATGTTTCAAATATCTTAGAATTCTCTTTACGGCAACTAAATGACATTCTTTTGGAGAGGCTTGAAAACGAGCACACATGCAAACACTAAACATGATATCGGGCCTAGATGCGGTAAGATAAAGCAAACTACCAATCATAGATCTATAAATCTTTAAATCTACCGGTTTACCTCCCTCGTTTAAGTCAAGATGTCCGTTTGATGCCATTGGAGTCTTGATCGGCTTTGCATCCTCCATGCCAAATCGTTTGAGAAGATCCCTCGTGTATTTGATTTGACTCACGAATATCCCATTCTTGAGTTGCTTGATTTGAAGTCCAAGGAAGAAGCTCAACTCTCCGATCATCGACATTTCAAACTCCCTAGACTTCATGTCACCAAATTCTTTGCAAAAATCTTCGTTAGTAGAGCCAAAAATGATGTCATCAACATATATTTGACATACAAAGAAATCTTCATCAATTATTTTTGTAAAGAGTGTAGTATCAACCTTCCCAATTTTGAAACCTTTTGAGAGTAGAAAATCTCTAAGTCGCTCATACCATGCTCTAGGAGCTTGTTTGAGTCCGTATAGCGTCTTAGAGAGTTTGTACACATGATTAGGATATTTTGAATTTTCAAAACTGGGAGGTTGTTCGACAAATACCAACTCGAATATTTGTCCATTTAAGAACGCACTCTTTACATCCATTTGATATAACTTAATGTCAAAACTTGATGCAAACGCAAGCAAAATTCTAATGGCTTCTAATCTAGCTACGGGTGCGAAAGTTTCACCAAAATCTAATCCTTCAATTTGAGTGAAACCTTGCGGCACTAATCTAGCTTTATTTCTAACTACAATACCATTTTCATCTTGTTTATTTCGAAAAACCCATTTTGTGCCAATTACATTATGTTCTTTGGGTCTTTCGACTAATGTCCAAACATCATTTCGAGCAAAGTTATTTAATTCATTGTGCATGGCATTTACCCAATCCGGATCACTTAATGCTTCATCTATGTGAGAAGGTTCAAATGAAGATACTGGATGAATAATGCTCACAAAAAGAAGCTTACACGGATCGAGTTTGAACACCCTTACTCACGTCACCCAATATTTGGTCTATTGGGTGATCCTTGGAGAGACCGTGATGAATCCTTTGAGGCAATGGTTGAATTTGTTGCTCGTCATTCTTGTCATCCTCATCATTTGTTCAAATTTGACTTGGTGTTGCGGAAGTTGAAGGTTCGACTTGTGTAGATGAAGGTTGATCATGTCTATCCACTTCCGGCTTCACATCTCCAATTGTCATATTCTTTATAGCTTCCCTTAAGCCTTCTTCACCTACATCATTCAAATTTTCTTGCTCTTCTTGAGAGCCATTAGTCTCATCGAATTCAACATCACAAGTTTCTTCAACAAATCCTTTGTTTTTATTAAAAACTCGATAAGCTTTGCTATTAGAGGAATAACCAAGCAAGAACCCTTCATCGCAACGACTTTGGAATTTTGAGAGCCGAACACCCTTTTTCAAAATGTAACATTTGCAACCAAAAACTCGAAAATAAGAAATGTTCGGCCTTCTTCCAACAAGAAGTTCATAAGAAGTCTTTTTCAAAAGACGGTGCAAATAAAGCCTATTTGTTGCATGGCAAGCGGTGTTGATGGCTTCGCCCAAAAACTATCGGACGTACCATATTCGTCAAGCATTGTTCTTGCCATTTCGATTAGTGTACGATTTTTCGCTCCACAACTCCATTCTCGCTCCGGAGTGTAGGTTGCGGAAAGTCAGTGCTTTATTCCGAGTTCATCACAATAATCTTCAATTCTTGTATTTTTGAACTCGAACTATTATCACTACGAATTTTCTTTATTTTAAAATCAAATTCGCTTTTGAGCCCTTTTTGCAAATCTTTGAAAATACTTGAGGTTTCGGATTTGTCGCTCTAAAAAGAAAACCCAAGTATATCTAGAATAATCATCAACAACAACTAAACAATAAGAATTACCTCCAATGCTCTTATAGGTTGTCGGCCAAACAAATCCATATGTAAGAGCTCTAATGGTCTAGATGTGACATGATACTTTTTGAGGATGAGAGTTAGCGATTTGTTTACCTTGACAAGCACTACAAAGTCGATTTTTCTCAAACTTCACATCCTTCAAGCCCACAACTAAATCATTCTTAAATAGCTTTTTAAGTTGAATCATCCCAACATGAGCTAGTCTTCTATGCCACAACCATCCTAAAGATGTTTTTGCCATTAAGCAAGTTTGAAGACATGAGTCATTCGAAGTGAAATCAACTAAATATAAATTTCCAAACCTAAATCCTTTAAACACTAGCGAATTATCATTTTCTTTAGTAATAACAACATCATTTTTAGAGAAGGTACAAATAAGATCAAGATCACAAATTTGAGCAACGGATAGCAAATTAAAATTTAATGTTTCAACTAATGATACATTTGAAATGGAAAGGTCGTTTGATATAGCAATTTTACCTAGGCCCAATACCTTTCCTTTGCTATTATCCCCAAATGTGATCTTGTCATTTTGTTCATTTCCCGAATCAAAGGTGGTGAACATTTTCCGGTCGCCGGTCATGTGTTGAGTGCATCCACTATCCAACACCCAATGCCGCCCAATTTGTCTTGTAGTTTACCTACAAAATCAAATCAAGTTTTTTAGGTACCCAAATTTGTTTGGGTCCTTGGAGGTTAGTAACCAAGGTTTTGGGAACCCAAATGGCTTTCTTTCTTTGGCCAATTATCGGGGTCCCAACAAACTTAGCGAAAACTTTACCATTTTTATCCCTTCTAAGTACATAGCAAGAGTCATGAACATTATTTTTAGATGCTTTGCTTAAAGTACAATAATTCGCTAGATGTCCTATTTCATGACATTTATAACAAAATATACCATTTGCTTTCACGAAGCGCGGAGGCTTGTTACTAATTTTCTTGCTCTTTTTAGGGACATATCCTAATCCCTCTTTATTATAGGAACATCTTTGACTACCTAAAATTTTATTCAATGTGTCCTTACCCTTAAAACATCTATCCAAGCTTTTATTAAGTTTACTCACTTGTTCTTTAAGTTCATTATTTTCGACAATTAAATTTACATTACATGAGCTAGCACTAGAGCATGATAAATCAACTAAATCATCACATGACGTAGATTTGCTTGATTTTTCTACATGAAATGAGTCATCGTCTAGTCTAGGCAAAACATCAATAATATTGCATTCAATTCCAATATCATTTGAGAGTTTTGAATGATTCTTGGCAATGAGAACCTCATGAGCTTCCTTTAGCTCCTCATAAGAATTTTTGAGAGAAAGAAATTTTTTCTTCAAAACCTTAAACTTTGATTTTTCTTTGTGAAGATATTCATTTAATTCCTTGAGCATATCCATTAATTCATCATATGACGGTTCATCATTTTCATTAGAGTTTACCTTAGTTTCTCCTCTAGCCATAAGGCATAAAGGAGTGACAAAAGGCGACGAAGCCTCCTTGATGGCAACACCGGCAAAACCCTTCTTCTTTGAAGGAGTCTCTTCTTCGGATGAGTCGGAGTCCGAATATTCTTCCTCGGAATCCCACTCCCCAATGTGAGCTTCACCCTTGCCATCCTTTTGGAATTTCTTGAATAACTTCTTTTTGCCTTGAAAGAATTTCTTTTTCTTGGGTGATTTGTCTTTGTCATCCTTCTTTTTGGGGCAATGCGAGGCAATGTGTCCCTTTTCATCACATTCATAACACCGGATGTTTGCATACCGGTTAGTGTTAGAATTTTGTCATTTCTTGTACCTTTGTGGACCGCTAAAACTCGATCGCCTTCTCATAAATTTCTTCATCCTTCTCACGAGGAGTGCCATTTCCTCCTCGGTGTCCTCATCTTCGGAGTCCTCATCACTTGACTCCGCCTTTGCCTTGAAGGCGATGTTTTTCTTCTTTGATGAGCTTTGTTCTAACAATTCTTCCTTGTCTTTCTTGTATAACTCATTTGTGATGAGATTGCCAAGGAGTCCGGTAGGTGTCATTCTTGGTAGCTCCGGAGAGTTGAGGAACAATGTTAAATTTCTTCATCCTTCTCACGAGGAGTGCCATTTCCTCCTGTCCTCATCTTCTGAGTCCTCATCACTTGACTCCGCCTTTGCCTTGAAGGCTATGTTTTTCTTCTTTGATGAGCTTTGTTCTAACAATTCTTCCTTGTCTTTCTTGTATAACTCATTTGTGATGAGATTGCCAAGGAGTCCTAGAGTGTCATTCTTGGTAGCTCCTGAGAGTTGAGGAACAATGTTACCAATGTCTCGCATTCCTAAGAGCCCTAAGCATTTTCCTCGACAATACTAACATCACTCAAGGTCGTACCAAGACCCTTGAGCTCGTTAATCTATATTATTTAATCTAGAATACATTTCATTAATACTCTCATGAGGCAACATAATGAAACTTTCATATTTAACTCTAAGCATATGTAATTTTGCTTCCTTAATCTGTGGATGTTCCTTCATGAATTTCTGAGAGTGTATTCCAAATTTCATGTGCGGTTTCTAAATTACTTACACGATTAAATTCATCCGCATTTAAGGCACCGAAAATGGCATTCATAGCTTGAGCATTTAGATGAATAAATCTTTCATTTTGTTCCTCATTTAAAGCGGCACCGGTGGTCACAACATAACCCTCATTGACAATTCTCCATATGTTGGGACTCATAGCTTTGAGATAAACCGTGATACGAATTTTCTAATACGAATAATTTGTACCATCAAAGAAAGGAGCTTTTCCAATTGACATTCCCTCATGGCCATCCTTGCTCTCTAGGCGGTAGCCGAATTAGAGAGACCAAGCTCTGATACCACTTGTAAGATCGAGGATGAGCCTAGAGGGGGGGTGAATAGGCTTTTCTAAATTTTCTAATACTAAAATTCAAGTTTAAAGATTTCTATGAACTAGAGACAATTTTACCAATTCTAATGTCTTAGCAATTCTAGCGATCACAAAATAATTCCTCTACACAATTATATCAAGAACTTGAGCAAGTAGTACCAAGATGATCAAATTGCTAGAACTAATTCAAGAATATATAACAATGCAAACCACAAATGAAGAACACTTGGATTTTATCCCGTGGTCTCGGAGACTTGCCGGTCTCCCCTACTCCACGTTGAGGTAGCTTGAATTCCTTCAAGCGGCTCCACTCGCTTGAGCCTTCCCGATCACTAGCGATAGCTCTTCCCCGCCTCCGGTAGGCGAGCCAGGCCTTCACAACCGCCTGTATTCACACAACCTCCTTTGTGAAGATCACTGAGCCTCACGCCTCAAGCCGCCTAGGAGGCGACAACCTCCAAGAGTAACAGACTTGACGTAGGCTTGAACTTCAAAAGTGCAATCAATATAGCTCACTAATGCAATGCACTCACTTGTAGCTCTCCAAAACTCAAGAATCAAGAATTCAATGCACAAGAGTGGAGAGAGTTGCTAGGGCTTAGAATGTATTCAATAGAGTCACCAACCAGCCCTACATACAGGTGGGGGGTATTTATAACCCCACCCCACACAAACTAGCCGTTATTTGCTCTTTACCCAGATTTTGCGCCAAGGCCGGTACTATCGCCCTCTAAGGGCGGTAGAGTACCGCCTCCCCGCGCGAACTGCTAGAACGAAGATTTAATGCGACGACACGTAGTCACATAAATAAGTGAAGACTCTACGGCACTTATCATGCCCTTGGGGTGTGATAGTACCGCACTTGCCAATCAAAAAGACTAGTTCGAACAAAGCTATCATGAGTTTAGGTGCGGTAGTACCGCATTTGCGGTACTACCGCCCAACCCGAGCGGTAGTGCCGGTCGAGGGAGTTCCCGAAAAATACCTCTCTGGAATATTGCTACCGCCATAGAGACCCGGTAGTATCAAGATCAAGATACTACCGATAATGCACGCTAGAGTGCCACTTTAGAGGAAATTTCAGATTTTTGAAACGACTCTAATGCATGATTGTATATAAGAACTATTGAGCCATATTTTGCGCACTTTCCAAGTTCAATACCCAAATCAAGTCCCTCTTAATAGTACGGCGACTACCCTGATAATCCGATCTTTTTCCCAACTCCGAGATCGGTGAAAAGACTAGAAAATACTACTTAAGTTTTTATACCTTCATTTCTTTGATACTTTCATTTTTCTAGTTTCTTTTATGCGTGCTTTCTTCCTTTTTGCACTTGTGAATATCCGACGCCCTTTGAACGATAGTTTTCATGTCTTCAACTTAACCATTTGCAAATAGCGTTAGTCCTTTTACGTGATTGTCATTAATTACCAAAACTATTTGACACACGGGGCCTAGATGCTTTCACCGCCGCATGAAGTCGCGGAGGGGCTCATTCTTGCCCTGGATGACACAATCCAAGTCTTTCTCCCTTCCAAGCCGTTCGTAACAAGTCTGGAAATTAGAGAGAAGAGCGCTTTGTATCTGGCGCCACGATCGGAAGGAGGAAGTCTTCTAGTTGAAGAGCTAGGTACGCGCGGCGCCATCCATCACGGTCGGGAGGTAGTTGGCCATCACTGCTTCGTCTCCCTCGGCCGCCAAAATCGCGGTCGAGTAGATTGAAAAGAACTCGTCGGGGTTCTTCGTCGCGTCAAACTGCTCTATCAAGGTGAGCTTGAATCGAGCCGCCAATGCATCCGAAGGTCGCCGAGTGTGCCCAAGATCCATAGGCCGAACAGACCACGCCAGAAAGGTGGTTGCCGCCGCCGATCCGAGTCGTGGTCGTCACGGCGGCCAAACCTACGACCATGTTGGTCGTGACGGCGGGCGCGGGCATCACCCGGGAAGTACTGTAGTCGTTCGTGAATCCTGCGACGCCTAGGTGGAATGTCTGGGGAAAGGCTCCCAGACATGTTGCTGTAGCTCTGCTGATGCCGGGCGTTGCCTGGGGTCGCGTTCAGGGGGCGATGACGTGGAGGCTTCCGGGACAAGTCTCGGGAGCGCTGGCACGAAGGCGATCGGCAGAGGCGCCGACGCCTGCGCGAGGAGCTGTCGTCACTCATCAGGGAGCGAGATCCAGAGTGCCGACTTCGGTGCTACGATGGTACGACCTCAACATCAGCTTTATCGAGCTCATCAGTGAGAGCTCGACCAAAAAGATTTGACTTCACCCGAGCGGGATCGGTCATAACCCGGACGATAGCACGCAGGCCACGAAGATGAACTGTTCGCGCAACGGCGGTGATGGCGAAAACAGGGACGTGGAACCATCACGCCCGGGAACTGCATCCGAGCCTGAGTTCGCCGAACGTCCTCCAGCGAAGTGTGCCATGTCTCCGAAGTGTTGATGTTCCTCAGAATGAGTGAAGCTTTCGCGCCCCACGGTGGGCGCCAGCTGTCGACGATCGGGTTCGTCGGACCGCAGAAGTGAATGGGGTTAATGTGAATGCAGGACCCAAAACTGGCTTCGCTCACCGAGGAAACAAACTCGCTGCTCTGATGGTCGGAGGAAAGAGAAAAAGAGGGAGACACCGAGAATTATACTGGTTCGAGCCCCTATGACAGGTAATAGCTTTACTCCAGTCTTGCCCAGAGGCGGAGAATTTCACTATGTTTGAGTACAAAGAATGCTCTCTAGCTCGAGCTGTTGTAGTTTGACTGTGTATGTGTTCTGCAAGGCTTGAGTATCTGTTTTGTGCTCGTCGCAGGGGGTTTTATGCTTCTCCCGTATGTTACCAGAAACGGCCGGGAGAGATTCCTGGGAGAGTGGCTTTATGCGCATTAAGGCTGGATCATAACCGCCCCGGACTTGTCGCCCACGTCTGGCTTAACTCCATCATTTAAGGATCTTGGTAACCGTCGGTGTGAATGTTCGGTCTGGAACCCAAAGCTCGACCCCTCCGAGCGGGAGTTGATTCCTTACCCGCTAGCTCGAGGTCGTGCAAGAGCCGCGTGGTCAACGACGCGGTCAGATGTCTCACGACTCGAGTTCGAGCTAGGGATTTGCTGACCGACCCGTTGACCGGGCAGAGGTTTCCAGTCCCCGACACATATCTATTTAGAACACTGATTTTAAGCAACGTGGTGTCCTACTCAGATCTGATGTCAAATTGTATTGTCACATGTATCGCTGACTCAAAATCATTAAGAAAAAAAAATTCTCTCCTTCCTCGTTTCTCTCTTTCACGATGGGCTCTTGGTTGACTGATACGTAAATCAAGGGGGCATCCACCAGTGTATAGTCGCAACCACGCGAGTATGAACGATGCAAGATGGATAACCCCTGCCATTCCTGCCTGAGCTCCATGCTGCGATTGTTGAGCCGATCTCTGCGTCCGGTGAACTTCTTGGTTCTTGCAAAACAGCACATGTCATGTAGTGCTCCGCCCCCTCTCTCTTCCAACCTACCAAATTCATTACACTCCATGTTTGCAGCCAGGGATCCAATCGGATTGGATAAATACCGACTGACCGATCTGATCTATTCGGATTGAATTCACATAATTGTCAAATTCGATATCGGTTTCAGATTTGAGATATCACTATTCGTCGGATCAAAATATTCAGATTATATTTTCAGATAATTCTGAATAACTCTATTCAAATTCGTATATATATATAGCCTATATTCTAGCAGCTTCAATTAGACCGAACCAAATAGCTCAAGCTAGGCTCTCCTTCATAGCTCCACCCTCCTGTCATTGCCTCATCCGCCATCCCGCATGTCGATGTCACACCACAGAACTTGACATACAAGAATATGCTCCCACTTGCTTATGTGAATACCTAGTATTCTTTTGTAAAATATAAAGGAATATTTAATACTTTTCAACTTTATTAGACTATCTCGATAAAATAACTTGTTGAATTGTGATAATCCTATTGCAATTTGAACTCATATGATTGATTAATCATTGTTATATATGTGCTATATGTAGTATCCATTTTTGTGTGATATCCAATAAAAAAATATTCGGTACCATATCAATTCTGCTTCATATTTGCTTCGAATTCATAACTAATATTATCCGTATCGTATTTATATCTAACACTATCTGTATTTTGTTTTGAGTCCGATAAAAAATATAATTTAAAATAAAAATAATAATATCCGACCGAATCTTGTACCCCTGCTTACAGCCTGCCAAATTGGACCTTTACTTACTCGCCTCTGGTCAAGGTTCGGCTCCACACTTCGTTTCCGTCGGGGAATCTCCATTCAATTAAATATTACTTGAGCATTCCCCAACGTCCCTCTTTCTTTGGATGTGCATGGTTAAGGCCTCTCATCCATATCCATTGTATTGTAGCGCCACTCCTCCGGCCTTTGCTGTCCGCCATCTCCAATGTCGGCCTTGCCTGATGCACCACTTCCCAAACTAACGCCACCAGTAGCTTTGCATTTGCAGCAACCTCATTCCATTTTTTCCTTCCCAAGCCTTGTCGCCACTCCCTGAGTCACCACTAGAGTCAATGGCGGAGCCATCTTCCGGACAGGCTGAGCACTTGCCGTGCTCACCGGGAACCACCGTGGAAGCCCACTGGAGCCTTGCCGCAACTAGACGATAAAAACAGTGATGTTTCCCGGGCAAAGCATGCAATAACTTGTGTTTTTTCATCTATAGACATTCCGACCCTACTGTCAGTTTAAGATCCTGTAGGTTTAAAGTCAACTTTAGCTTTTGAAAAGCCAGTAAACCCTTCAAACAGGTTAGTTTTTAAATAGTTTTTGGTATAAGTTAGAAGTCACATGTAACTAGTAAAAGCTAAAAGATAAAAGTAGATGGGACGTGCTTTTGTAGCTTATTATGAAGGAAAGTTAGCTGTTTGACAAACAGTCTCTCATAAAACAACTATTTTTCAATTCAGAAAACTAAAAGCAATTTTTCAGGAAAGCTATAACTCTCCAAACAAGCCCTAAAACTCAGTTCTTCTCTCCCTTCTCCATTGCAAAATTTTGGAAGCTTCAAATACCGTCAATTCCTTGCGAGTTTTCTTTCCAAACTTGTGCTTGATCAATCCCGATCGGTCTCTTTCCATCTCCGTCATCCTTTCCCAAATTGAGTGCCCACATTTCACATTCTTTCCATTTCAAAAGTTCCCATATCTGAGTCGGTTTCTTCCTATCCGGCCATCTTTGACCCTATATAAGGTGAGCACGTGCTCTTCTCACTTCACACAACCCCTTTCTCCTCTTGTCCCAAGTTTTTGTGCCCCTATTTGGCCGAAGCACCACAAAAACCTAGAGCATGAACCGAATATCGATCGATCGTCCTAGCGAGCTTCCTGATGCCTCGGACTTCCTCTTCATGATCCGTTCACGTTACAACGTGTTCCCGATCGTTGTGAAGGTAACCCCACAATCAATTCAAGTTTAGTGCATCGCCTACGATGAATTTTGAGTTTCCCCGATGATGGGAACGACGATCCCGATCTTTCGGTGAGTTGTTGATACGTCGATTTGGGGGTGTTGTTGGCACCGAATTTAGGGCTTCCAACCAGCAGGTCGGGAACTTCGCAATCGCAATGCCAATTCCACACATATACAAGATCCAACGATCAGTAGTTCCTGCAAGAAATCGAGAACCCGCAAGAACAAAGTATGAAACAATCTGGAAAGATGGTATTGAAATCGAAAGAGACAAGTTGAGGTTCTGTTTCTCGGCTTGGGTGGTCTAGTCGACACGCGCAAACATGAGGAGGGATGCACACGGGGTCTACCAAACACAACAAAACCTAAAAAACAAAGAACACGGGTGAAAACCTAATATAAAGGGGTACCCACACAAGGGGGGGCGCCCAAGGGGTGTGCAGCAGCCAGGAGAGGGGCGCCGGCCAAGGGGGGGGGGGGTGAAACCCTAATGGTACATGGGCCTTGGGCCTAAAAGAAAGGTGGCGCAGCACCGGGGATTTCTGTCCCGTGAGATTGTTCAGTGATTTTCTGTCATTCCAGGAGGAATTTGGCCTTGGGACTAGATCCATTGGAAAGGTTATCTCGATACCTTTCAAACGGGTGGTCGCACACTGAAAATGGAGTCCGGGAGCCCAAGTTATATCCATTTGAAGTACTACTACTCCTGGATGGCCGAACCGGACTTGTCGACGAATTGGGCTCAATCTTGGGCCTTCCTTGGCGCGTGGGCTGTCCTCGGTGGATGTCCTTGATGTACTGGTCCAGCAAATGTGGGTGGAAAGACCTTGCTTCCGGATTAAGCCCTCCAGGCATCGTAGTCAAAGTAGCGGTAGTAGGGGAAGAAAGGGCAGCGGTTGTATCATTGGTTGGGATATCCTCATCATCCTCTCCTTCTTGAATTGGAGTCGTCCTCGACTCCTTCTCATGTTCCTGCAAATTATTAGCAATAACAGAAGGCAAAGCAACAGACAATGACAATTGTTCCATACTATCCATGTTATCTTGTGGGAGCACTTTTGTAGCCAACAATACTTTACCCTTCAACTTAAGATCAGGTTTTCGAGCAACTGGTGTAGTTGAATAGATTGATTTACTAGCTACACTTTGAATTCCCCTCTCTTCTTTTTCTCTTTGAGCTCTTTTAAGTTCAATGTTTCTCAGTTCTGTAGGGCTCATGGGTTTTAAAATAATTTTCTTTTCCTTATATAAGAAAGTATACTCATTGGTCCTACCATGATGTATAGCATCCATATCATAGATCCAAGGTCTACCGAATAAAAGAGAGCAAGCATCCATGGGTACAACATCGCAAACAACATTATCATGATAAGAACCAATGGAGATAGGTACTCGAACGGTTTTTGTTACTGAACCTTACCAAAGGAGTTGAGCCATTCAATTTCATACCGTTGAGGAAGTGGATTTGTGGGCAAGCCAAGCTTCTCAACCATGTCTACACTAGCAAGATTGTTGCAGCTACCTCCATCAACAACGACATGCACAAATAAGGCCATTCACCACACACCTTGTCCGAAAGATAGTATGGCGCTGATTTTGTTCATCGCGTGCAAGCTATGCGCTAAGTACACGCGGTGACAACAAGAGCCGGATATTTCTGATGCCGCAGTATGATAATCTCTTCTTCCGCTCTGCAGTTGTTAGTGGCAAGAAGAGCATATTCATTTTCATCAATGTCACTAGCACTAGTGTACTCACCATTTTCTCTTATTATTAGGGCACGTTGATTAGGCGCCTCGCATCACGCGCCCCATTCCTTTGCATCGAAAGCATTGTGTTTCCCGCGTTCGACCGGTGGAGGCAACTAAAGAAACACTATTGGCGGGTGCTTGAAGTGTGACTGACTTGTTTGCTTCCGGAATGCGTGATGGCGTTGAAGTAGTTGGAACAGCGGGTGGAGGTACACGTCCAGGGATGGAAGATGATGCCTTGGTATGGATCTGGACCGACTTGGATATGGAAGAGCCTCCAAAATTACCTCGCGTCATCGATCGTCGACCTTGCACTTCCCTTTCTGCTTTCAAAGCAAGATGGTACAAACGAGTGATAGAATTGTATTCTTTATAATCAAGTATATCCTGTATCTCTCGGTTAAGCTCACCCAAGAACCTAGCCATTTTTGCATCTTCACCCTCTTCTATCCCACAGCGCAACATGCCAATTTGCAATTCTTGATAATATTCCTCAACCGTTTTATCACCTTGATTAAAGCGTTGCATTTTATTCAATAAATCACGAGCATAGTATGTAGGGACAAATCTAGCCCTCATGACACGCTTCAACCCATCCCAAGTTGTAGGTACATCACGGTTGGCTCTACAAAGTTCTTTCCACCAAATAGATGCAAAACCAAGAATTCACTAGTGGCGGCGTGAACCCTTCTACGCCGAGAGAAGTCATAGCAAGAAAATTTTTGATCTACCGCCAACTCCCAATCTAGATAAGCATCGAGATTATAAGTACCATCAAAAGAAAGCATAGTAAATTTCATTTTTGCCATAGAATCATCACGTTCTTCCCTTTGATCATGTTGATTTCTAGCCATACCTTGCTCGTTATTATGAGTCGACGATGAGCTCGGTCGTTGGTCGATTTACCCTGTAGTCGCCCTCAGATCGGCGGTGTAGTTGTTCTCCTCTTGATCCACCCCGCTTAAAGGAACAGAACAATCGGTGGAGCGCCATGCTGGCCCAAAGCATGACCAAGAAGACCATTGTTGGGGGCAGCACCTTGAAGAAGTTGTGCTAGCTGTGCTTGAAACTAAGTGAGGGGTGCCAATTGCACCTGAATCGCATTAAGAGTGTCACGAGTTCGCATTTCATGCTGATTGTACAACCTGTTGAAATGAGTGACCCAACGCTTTTTTGGGTGTGAGGGGTCCTCACGCTCATTCCCACCGCCATCGTTGTTCTATGATTGCTTGAATACTCGCCATAGTTAGTAGAAACAAAGAAACTTCACACAGATATGAAAGCTCCTATGAACTACTAGGTGGTATGAATTGGTCAAGCCTCACACACGCTCAAGCTTCTACCAAGTTCTTATAAGTCCTCGATGTGGCAAGCGATTGCAAATTCTAGAACCTGTGTGGTTAGAAGATGGTGAAGCTTGGACATGCAATGATATGTAGCAAAGGAGGAACTAGTACCACTGAACCAAAGTAAGCTGAAAAGTCGTTCAAAATCAGTACAGTGCTAGTTCTAGGCTAGACCGTGCTAGAGATGCGAGCCTAAACACCAACGATGCCACAACTCCTCAATACAAAGCAAGCAGCTAGGGCTCCTCTCCTTTTTTTTGAATTTTTTCTCTTTTTTTTGTGGAGCCCTAAAACTGAATAACAAACTCAAAAGGACTCCAAACAACACTCACGACTAGGATGGCATTCTCACCCATTTACCCACGCATGCACTATGTAAATACCCGAATAGAGGCGTATAGGGTCTTTTTACCCGCGTATAGAAATGGGACTAATTTTTTCCATCGGGATGGCACGGTATGGGTAAGCAATACCGCATTTATATACCCGTTACATCTGAAATTCATTGACACGTGGGACCTGTTAGAAAACCCTAGATCTACGAAAGTGTCGACTATCTCCGATCGGCCGATCGTCCAAGAGACCGAGAGTTTTAGCGACCCCAAATCTCCCACTTGCAGCCTCCCAAATGAGTCTCCTCGTCCCCCAAATCTCCTAATCAAGCTTCCTCTTAAACGGTCCTCCCCATCACCTCGCTCACTGCCGCCTGCAGATCCCTACTCCCCGCCTCCCGAGTCCAAGAGTCTCCCTAGTCCCTACCTCGAGCCGCCTCACTCAGAAGAAGACGAGGCACGCAGTGGAGGTCAAGCACATCCTCCTATGGCAGAGGAGGACTCAACCACGGCGACTCGCCTGCACGCCTCCCGAGCGAGCTTAGCCTCCTCTCGACCTCACCTCCTCCACCTCAACTCCAATCGCTTCGCAAGCAGCTCCTAGACTCAGCTCTCCGCCGTGATCTCCTCCATGAGCTCGACGTCAAGAATGAGCTTGCTTTTTAGTTGCTTGATCTGAAGGTGTGGAATTTTAGTCCATTTTAATTTTTGAACTTGAGCATGTTTGTGCCAATGTTTGTTGATGTTGTGCTTATCCTTATAAAACTAGTGTTGAAGCGGATCAGCATCTTGAGTTAAAAATATATGCTGACTTGTGTTGAACTGTGTTCTTGATTGGTATATTCGAGCTGCTGGCCGGTTTGATGAAGCAAAAATGGATCATCATGGGTGCTCACTGTGTTCTTGATTTTGAGGTTATCGATTTACATGTTCTGCAAACGTTTAGTGTAGCACAGGTGCTGGATGGGGGAAATGTATTTAGGTAGCAATGGATTCGGTTCTTTCTTTTATTAGTTCACCATTCTGACAAGAAGCCATAAAAAACTATTATTGATAAGTGCATCAATTTGCATAAGTTTTAACATCAGCTTTCTGTCAAAACAAAGGAACATTTGAGTAGTTGTTTGAATGCTATCATATCAGGCGGAACTTGCTGGTTGT
>JAYEVE010000855.1:0-49225 GCA_036346375.1 Guadua angustifolia | reverse complement strand
ACCGGTTTGTTTTTAAAAAATATCGAGATCGAGATGGAAATCGAAGTTTTCGATGCTTATTCTTTAAATCGTCAAATAACGAGCTTAAACGGGAAAAATCGAGAGTTAGAGTTGTAGAAATATTCTATCGAAAATCATTTGGAAAATTTTGGAGACCGGCTCAAAAAATACGCGGGAAAAGTCTAGAGAAAAAGGGTGAAAAATTAGAATTGCCAGATTCCCCGACAGTCTAGTCTCAAGTTTAGTTCGAAGGAGGGCGCTTCCCTACGGCTAAACCTCGAGGGTGAAAACCCAGACTCACGCGAGGGATTCCTCCCTATGAACTAGGGATGACAAAACATTTACCTGTGTTCAGCCCCTTTGCCTTGGGTAATAGCCTTTTTCCTCCCATTGTTTAAAGAGTGTTTTCAAGGAGGCAAGAAAAGCCTTTGGGTTACAAGTTCTCCCTTAGGCTCTCTACTAACTCTCGCTTGTTGTTCTTCAACCTTCACCCCTTTTCCCCATGCACCGAGGGCCCTTATATAGGCTAGGCAAGCCGGGTATACCAAGGAGGGTCATCATGCTTATCTTCATACATTTATTACCCTTCCCTGCGGGCCTGCTCCTCCAAATTTCATTAAATGCCGACGACGCCCCGTCCGCCGGATGTGACCCCTTCTGACGGGTTGGTAAGAGGCATCGAGGAATGGGCTTGTAGCGAAATCCTTGCGCTTGAGGTTCGACACCCGCTGCCGCTTAGAACGACACAGGGAAGGAGCTTTGAGGTGAAGCCACCCCACCTTTTTGTTTGCGGCGGGCGAAGGCGGTTGCCACCCCGCCGGGGCCACGGATCGACCCCGGCGGGGGCAGCCACCCCCGGGCGCCACGGACGGACCCCGGGGGGTTTTCGCCACCGCCCGGGCGCCACGTGATTGCCCATCGGCGAGGGCGGCCGCCACCGCCGCCGGTGCCACGGGACGGGCCCCGGGGAGGTTGCCTTACCGCGGGGCGCCACGTGACTTAGGGGGGGCGGCCGCCACCGCCGCCGGGCGCCACGGACGCGGGCCGCCAGAGGCGGTTTCGCCACCGCCGCCGGTGACGGATCGCCCGGGCCGGCAGGTGTTTCCACCGCCGCCGAAGCGCCACGTGATCGCTTCCCGGGCCGGCGGTTTCGCCACCGCCGGGCCCGGGATCGCCCGGGCGAGCGGCGCCGCCCACCCGGCCGGTGCCACGGGGTTGCTATGTTGACCGGGGTTAATCGCTTTATGCGGCGAGAGGGTACCCCAACAAAGTACGACAAGATCTGCCCGCCTCGAGCGCACAAAGCTTACTTTAGAACCTTCATTAAATGCTTACGGCCCCGGGGGCCACCACATGAGGATACCCCCTGCCTCCAGACCGCAGATTTTTCTGGGACCCGAGGCGACGACGATCTTGTCTTTTCCAACCGTTGGGGGCATATAAGACAGTTCATCCAGACAAACGGTTTACGCCTTCCTTTCCTTTGCCACCCTAACTTTCGCTTTTTCAACCTTCTTGTTCAAAAACCTCATTTTCTTCATCTCCATGGCGCCTCCATCTCGCCTCCACCGACGCCCATGGCGGTTAGGATGGCATCCTAGCGGAGGGCACCCCGCTCGGGGGGACCGCCACGCCGGCCTTCGACAAATCCTCATCCATATTTGGGCTATGATGGCGGCCCGCCCCCTTTTCTGATTTCTTCCTCCGCCCTTCACTTTATGGGACCACCCCTTCACCTCACCCCCAACTCCATCGCTTTTTTTCCATCTTCGCACACCTCCGGAAATGTTCATAGGGGTGATGCCAATCTTCCACTTTTCCGCCTTTCTTCCTTCCGCCGCCCAACGAAATGAGGTAGGGGAGTCAATTCCAGGACGGATGGCCTCCTACATCTTTTTCCAAATTTAGGTCCAATCGAAGTCGGCGAGCTAATGGTCAGACATCAAGGATGACAAGCGCTGACGCTTTGGACGCATACCCGGGCAATGAGGCCTCGAGGATCGAATTCGCCACGAGGAGACGGGGAGTTCACAAGAACACCCGATCCTTCGATTAAGGAAGCCGATATCTGGGCGAGCCGACTTCATGGCCCGGAGAATCACCTTCGCCGCCGGCCCGGCCCCGCATGGCAAGACACGGCGACGATGACTGACGCGACGGGGTCTTGGCCGTGAGTCTTCTTTTTTAGCTTTTTTCGCACATGCTTTTTGTGGTCTCCTACCAACCAGCAGCCTACTTTTTGTCCATTGCCAGCGCGGAAAGGATGAGCCCCCGGGGGCGGGCCGTGTTTATGCCCGGTCCACCACTTTTTCCGGCGCCCCCCGCCGACCGAGCATGCGGAGCTTAAGAGTCTTGAGGTCGTTTCCGCCGAGGACTCCACTTGCCCGGGCCGTTCGCCGGTGATCGGGACGGCCAAATGCGCCGGCAAAACGGACACCACGGGATTCAAGACGGGCCAACCCCGCCACACCTGCTTTCCTTCGCAGGGGCGAACAAAAGCCGCCTAATGTCGACTCCCGGCGCCGCCCCTGGGCCATCCTGGCAAAATAGGAACTCGTGGGTTGGCCCCAACAAGGTGGTTTCACACTCCATGGTCGGTCTCAATTTGAGGGTACCGCAAAGGGCGGCCTCAGACGCCAAGGACGCCCCGCCACCGCAAAGCCGGCACTTCCGCCGGTTTCCGCCCCGCCACAGAGGGTCAGCACGATCCGGCCACCCGGAGCTCTCGCCGAACCACCATTACTCCCGCCAACGCCACGCCGAGTTTTCACGGGTGTGGACTTACGGCCATCGGCACCGCTTGCCGCCCCCGGGCACGGGCCGATATCGCCAAATCGCCGGTGAGAGGGGTAGCCGCTGAGCCGGGAAGGACACGGCAGATGCGGATTGGCGCAGAAAGGACCGATGCGCCGGCCCAGACGCGGGCCGAGGGCGCACGGGGAGAGGACCGAGGCGATCAAGACCGAGGCGGCGCACCGTCCCTTTGCTCAAGAAGGCCTTCCAAATAAGACGAAGAGGGCCTGAGCCCTTGGGTGGCATCAACCCGCCGAGGACTCCCCCGAAGCGCCACGCACCAACCAGCCGCGGGCACCTGTGGATGCCAAGCTCGCCACTCACTCCGCCAGAGAAGGCCGAGAGGTCGCGATATGAGCGACCATACGCTTCCTGGGTTACCGCGACGCTTTTTGATCCCATGGGGGTGAGCTGGCCGAGGAGACGCAAAAAAGTGAGGCGGGGGCGGCAATTCAACACGGGCCGATGCCGCAAGTCGAGCAACCCCATGGATGTTTCCACCTCACCGGGCCGGAAGGCAAGGGGCACATCGACGCCGCATGACGAGGGAAGGGCCAGCAATTTTTTTCTTTTTTTTTTGCTTTTTTTGTTAATCCATCCGCATTATAAACACTTTAGTATTTAGCAAAAATGATATTTCCGTGTTCAATACTATTTTGCATGTTCATTCGCTTTGTGTGATCAAGTTTGAGATTAAACCAGGCCAAATTTTTCAACTTAGCCTAATGCCCGAGGAACACCTAGGTTAGGCGGCATCCCCCAGCTCCGCTAGTGATTACGCTTGTTTGCGCAAACACAAGTAAGGATCACAAGTCATAATGACTTAGCAAAAACGACCTTGAGTCCGACAGAAACGCAGACGAGCTTGATCTTAGCGCTTGGTTTTTGCGGATTGCCACTTGGTTCAAACTCTTTCCGAACTTGGACCTCGATGATCGCCCAAAACGGATGCAACAGAAGCGGGCGAGGCAACAAGTTTCCAAGTGTTTTAGACCAAAGACTGACGGGACAACCCCGGTATTCAAGAGCCAACCAGGGCAGGCCGTGTTTGAGTACCACGCTAACTTGCACTGCTGTTTGGCCGCACAACGCTAACGCTTAGCACACTTCCATGTATCATGAGGGGCCGTAATTTTGGTACTTTGAAATCACGCGAACTTGACCCATCTTAGCGCATGCACATACAAATGGCCATGGGTATGAGGCACTTATTTGCTTTTTATATTACGCCAAGCCCTCCCCGGGCGGCCACGGGGAACTGGGAGAAACCAAAGGCAATTTTGGGCCCACAAGAAGCTTGGGAAACCATTGAGAAGCTTGGGCGACCCCCCAGCCCTAGGCACCATGAAGAGGCTTGAGGCCACCACGGAGTTGGGAGACCAAACCCCGAGCCCCGGGCCACCACGAAGAGGTTTGGAGACTTCATGCAATGAGCCGTGACTCCATGCCTTGGTGCACCTACTAAAAGAATGAGTAGGCATATGCAAGATAAAACCAACGAATAGGGTCCCCATGGAATGAGCCCCATCCTTTTTGATTTCTAAGTCCTTTAATTTTTTGAGATCGAACCAGGTGCAGGCCAAAGTCGGCTTCCGGAGGGGTACTAGACTAACGATGCTCAAGGGAAACTACCGGGTTCAGAGAGTTAACCCGAGGCGGGCGGCCGGCTTGAGCACCGTGATTCAGCCCGCCCTTGGCCGCCTGCCTTTGTCGGACTTTACACCGTGACCCAAGAGATCACCAAGGATTTAGCAAACATACGATTCCAAATAATTCATGCAAAAAACTTACCGCTAAGGGCAAAAAGGACAAGAATGGTAAACCGAAAAGCCTCTAGGCAACAACTTTACTAACCGCCAAGTCACCAACCACCAAGGGAGAATCTACTCATGGTCGATCGGGAAGCAATGGGCACTTACAATTCCTTCAAGGATAGAATTTCCGCAACAACTCTATGTTATAGGAATTGCGCTTGCCATTGCCCTCAAGGGCAACCGACCCCGGCCGAGATATCGAGACCACTTTAAAGGGCCTCCCATCGGAGAGACAGCTTATGCAACCCTAAGATGCGTCTCACTCGCAGCAGACTGTGTCGCCTATCGCTGTTCTTCAGAGACCCGTGGCGTGGTACGCCGAGACTTTGTCAGAAGGCGGCGGAGAGCAGCGATCCCAAGACCTCCTCCAAAAGGTTGACGCTTCACGGAGATCCTCTTGGTCTTCTTTCGTGAACACCGAGACGCTGGGGAACCGAAGCGACAAATGAGAGGGAGAAATACCGCCGACACTAGGAAGAAAGGCGCCGCTGCGGGTCTTACGTGTGGTACGGAGCGACACAAGATCGCCGGAGCTTCTTCCATCCACGCTACTTTTGTGAAGTCGATCAAACGCTTTTGTCTTGAGGTCTTCAAAGACTAGCCAGGCGTTCCGCATTCGTTGTTCATGGATGGGCCATCAGCAAAACATACCTTGGTGCCCATTTCATCGCAGAATTCCGAAAGCCACACCGTGAATTGGGTCCCGCTTGTCGTGATGATGCGATTCGATCCAAAGCGCGAAGATCTCACAAGATAAACTTGACGCCAGCCGCCATGATGGCACGCACCGCCGCCTCAACCCACTTCATAAACTTATCGATGGCGCATTTAAGAGGTGGGTGAAGCCTCGGGTTCAGGGAATGGGCTCAGATATTCAGCCTCGCACCGCAAACGCCAGAGAGCAATGGTTTGCGAGCTCGGCCGGGTGGATTTGCTTGGCGAAGAACTCGACAAGCCAGATGTCCTCACCAACGCAAGCATCCCGGAGGGCGAGGCCAATAAAATCTTGATGAAACGCTTACCGACTAGCTGCTCCGACATATGGCTCTCGACACACCCCATGGATATCGAGAGCAAAGTGTCCTCTTCCGAGTGATGCACTTCAAGAGAACTGCCGCTCGCGATATAGGTCCCCACCTACCTAGTATAGCACTTGGCCTACGGCAATCTTCTCAGAGAGGCATCATCGCTGGGATCACTTGGTCACGCAGAAGGCTAGGATAGGATCCATCCACCGATCTTCTCGTTAGCGCCACACCACTCTGCTCGGCCGTACTTTGTCGGGTTTTCCGGGCCGCTTTCAAAGACCGCTGCCTCTCCCAGTTCGGCGAGGCGCACGCTATCTTTTCCTAACCGGGGCTTGCAACAAGACCGCTTTTCTCCGCTCGAGCTGGAGGCCGCAACTTTTGCTATCGCCCCTCTCGAATCGGGGTCATGACAATACACCATCGCCCCCACCGAATCGGGGTCGATGGACGGCCGCAATAGCCTTTCTTCAAGACCAACCGAACAGAGCCCTTGAGGACGCAAGTCGCGAAAGCCCATCCGCAAGGTGATTGTCGCACGGGGACATGGATATATCCCAAACCTTCAAAATGACGCCCATTTTCCTACCGCCAGTATGCCGCATGGGGGTCGAACATTCGAACTCCTTCCGCTGATTGATGACCAACAGGAGTCTCCTTGACTTGAGATGCCGAATGCCCAACGCCAAGCGATGCGAATCCGCCACAGGCCTCATATTCAAGCATGCTTGTTTGTGGCTTTGAACTCGAGGCTACTCACATCGGGAGGATGTCCCGGCCGGGAGACCAGATACCCATTCGGCGCCTCCAACCCAAGGAACCATCAAGAACAAGGTCTAGGAGAGGGCGCGAGCTTCCGAGTGGCGGAGTCCATTCACATTTAACTCCGCCACTCGACTTTTGATGGCGTAAGGGTACTTAATTTGAGGTTGAATTCCCCGCCCACCGCCTATTTTGTAATCCAATTCTCCGCTTCTGCTATGGAGGATCTCGCAGAGGGTAGGCCGTGACTACGGCATTTCCCTGCCCTGAAATAATGGCGCAGCCTCCCCGACGCCACCAGATCACAGACAAGATTGCTCATGGGTATTAGGTCTCGCTTGCAGCATTTGCCGATAGTACATCGCTCGACACCTTTCTCCGCATCAAGATCAAGGCCACCACCTCACGGGTGGCAAATATGTACAGAGCACCCACCCAATATGGGGAACCAAGACCGGGGAGAGAGAGGTATCGCTTCAACTCTTCAAACGCTTTCCGGCTTCTTTAGTCAACTTGAAATGGTTTGTCTTCTTGGTGCGCCTTAAACACAGGCAAGCTTTTTTCTCCAATGGGGCAATGAATACGCCTCGGTGGAGGCAGGCGGCCGGCGGGCATTGAACTTGCTTGAGTCATCTTGGCGGCTTCATCCTTTCGATGGGCGATATCTTGTCGTGGTTGGCTTCAATGCCCCTGGCCGGACACGAGAAGCCCAATAGCTTGCGGAGGGCACACGAACACGCATTTCTCCGGGTTGAGCTTCGAGCAATTCTTAGAAAGGTTAGCAAAAGTTTCCTCGGGTCTTGGATCGGGGCCACCTCTTTTTGATCTTCACAACTAAATCATCAACATAAACCTCAAGATTTAGCCTCTATCTGGGGGCGGAAGGTAATGTGCATGGCACGTTGGTAAGTGGAACGAAAGATTTTTAAACCAAAAGCCATTCTTACATGATACCGACACCTGTAGGGGTTACCATGGTCTTCTTCTTCATCTTCAAGCGCCATACTAATCTGGTGGTACCCTGATGCGATCCAGAAGCACATTGAGCCAGACACGACCGGAGTCAACAATGAGATCGATCTTGCGGCGGTAAGGGTCCTTGGCGCCTTGTTGAGTCGGTGAAATCGACACACATGCGCCCATTTCCGTTGGACTTCCAGCGAGAACCGGTTGGCGAGCCACTCAAGATGAGACACCTCCTTGACAATCCTGCGCTCAGACTTTCTCTCTCCTCTCGAATGGCATCTCAAGCGCTGGCGCTGCCTCGGACCTTCCTGGGGCCGGATAAGCGCCTCGGAGTGTCGCTTAATCGGTGCTCAATCACCTCCTAGGGACCCAGTACATGTCGGACGGCTTGCTAAGCGAACACGCCGGAGTTAGGCTGGAGGAAGGTGGCGAGCGTCATTTTCCTATTTGGCGCCGAGGTTGGTGTAGCAGATAGCCCTTTTAGAGGGTGCGTATAAATACCTTCTACAAATACCGAGGATTTTAGCTTTAGGTAACCAAGTGTACATTACACATGAAAAAAACAAATCTGAATAATATTCTACAGTAAAATAAGGGCCCTAACGACCAGGGTTTACAAAAAGGTGCGGTTGGCACGGATATATTACCAAAATAACCACGGAAAAGACTCGAGCGAGATAGATCAAGGCCTTCAAAACCAAATAACATCGCCATCTACGCACTTCCGAGTCATACGCCTTCTTGGAAATCTAGGGGATTTAGGAGCAAGGGTGAGTACACAAGTCACTCAACAAACCACACGGAAACTCTGAATATTACATGCAATGGTAATCAAAAGCGAGCCGCAGGTTTTAAGTATTGTGGATGCAAGTTGCAAATATTAGTTTTTATTTTACATTTGAAGCATAAATCATAATTAGCGATATAATCAGGGGGGGGTTCTTTTGCAAAGTTCACGTCATCGTCATATTTTAATTAAGAAAGCTGCGAGGGGACGCAGATTCTGAGAATCACCCTAAATTAACTTCGGCTTCATTAGCAGGAAGCACGCCAGTATTCGAATACCATTGATATCACTCTGCGAGAGGTGCTCGGCTTTGCCCACAAAGATATCATCTACCGTTAGTGCCAGCGCCAACAACATGCAACTTAAATGCATGCGGTAGAGGGCGAGATAATCATAGCATTTCGTTGGACTTCTCTTTCTTAGCTCCTACCCGTGAGGTTGCACAGGCCCACGTACCACCGAGGTCCCACGGCCAGTCTATGGAGCCAGCGGCTCGACATCTTGTGGGCGCCTCTTTGTTGTGAAGCGTGGGCCTTCCACTCCTGTTCCACCGGTTGCCGCTAGCGCCCATTCACTCCCTTAACGGAGAGCTCTCCTCCGTGTAGGTATTCAAAAGGGGAGTACAATGTCTTGAAGCTATGTTGGGCCAAGTCAGCGAGATTAGCGTAGCCCAACTTGTGGTTGAGCGGGATCTGAAGTTATTTACTTTGCCCAAGACATCGGGTCCTTAAATGCCAAAGACTCCTGGCCAAATGACATACCACAACCTGTTGGTACCAACCGTACCACCACCACGCCACAACTCCGCCTCGGCCACCGTGAGGGGACAGGCTAACATCCACCTTTAGTGGTCCGCCCATACTTAGGCCCCATCTGAATAGCAATTTTGGAAAATCACCCGAGTCATTCCTCGGAGATTTTTAAGCTAATTCAACTAAGAGTGAGATTATAATTATTGCTATTCTACTGGTAGTTCAATATTTTATAACCTAAGGTTAAAAAGGAATTAGGGCATAACAACGGGGTTATCATTTGGTATTATCTAAGCATGTCATTGAAACTACCACATTTTCTAGTTTTCTAAAGTACCAAAATAATGCAATACGTAAATAGATACATATAATTGTAATGGAACCGGGTTCAATTATGTTCAAGGAGTGTGGCTTGCCTTTAAGTGATCGAGGGTTAGCCTAAAAAGGAGTTATCGATTAATAAGATGCAGTTCGAACGGCAGCTTGTTCTCGACCGGCTCCTCAATAGCTTTGTTCGACTCAAGGATTCGTCAAGCTCATTGTCTTGGCGTCGAATCTAGCGAAAGAAGCACAAACAATAAATAAACGAATAAAACAAAATAAAGAAAAGAATTGGAACAGAAATGAGAGAGAATGGCCTGACTAGGATTGAGGGTATTTTGGAATTTTCCGGACTTGGTATGGCTAAACTGAGATCATTTTTGGACTCAGCGGCTCGAAACAGTCAAGGATATGTATTTTTGGCATTTTTGGATTTTTGGAAATTTTTGGGATTTTTCTCGAATTTTTGGGCATTTTTCGGAATTTAAAACTAATTTTTGGATTTTCTTTATCAGATTAAAACCGAAAATCGTTTTCGGTCGCACGAGATGCCGACTCAAGATCTTTGTCGGTTTTTACGGTCTGACCAAGAAGCCATGACGGGCTTCATCCAAACATGGCGCCCAACAAGGCGCAGCCCAAGGCGATTTAGATCAAGGCCGATGGTCTGTCGCGAGCGAAGCGCACTGGTTGAGGAAGCGGGCGAGGCGAGCGACGCGCAGGTCCTGAGCGTCACGCCGAGGGGTGACGCCGCTTGCTGGACTGAATCAAGAGAGAGACAAAACTCGAAAGCGGTGGCGGTAGGAGAAAAACAAATGTGAGCTGGGAAGAAGGTACGTTGCGGTTGCGATTTTGGCGGGAGGGGGAGGAAGAAGTATGGGGAGGAGAGGAGAGCTACTGATTCGGATGAGAGAGAAGGATGGAGCTTGGGAGGATTTTATAGCCAAGAATCGGAGGAAAACGACGGAGCTCTGGGCATGATGGCATCGCGACGGCCTAAGTGTGGCGCGGGAGGCTCGAGGCGGGCGCAGGGTGACTGGCTAAAGGCTGGCACAAGAATGATGCGGTGGTGCCATTCTGACGGTTGAAAAGCGATTTGAACGGCGTGCAAAGCGCTTGAGTACTGCGTGCTCAAATGGGGAAATGGCGACAGATTCTGCGCGGAGCTCAGAGTCGCCATTTCGGGAAGAAGGTATTCCGCCTTGGCGCGAGGAAACTGCGGAAGAAGTGTGTGCTGAAGAATTTGGGGCTAAGCGAAAGCGGATCGAGCGCATGAGAGAAAGGAAATGGCTGCAAGAAAGACGCAGCGACGCTGAACGGGAGGGATGACATCAGTCTGTTGCGATCGCGCCTGCGCAAGGGTTATGTGGGAAATCTGTCACAAGTATGCGTGGAAGCGAAAAAAAAGGGCCGGGGCGATGGAAAAGAAATGGGCCGGCGCGGGAAAGAATTTTGGTCGAGGGTGAAGGCGGGAGATGGGTTTGGAAAGCGTGATTTTGAAGTGTGGCCAAAACGGGGAAAGGGTAAATAACACCAATTGATTCAAAACATTCAAGAAAAACAGGGAAAAACCAAATAAAAACATTAATTCCATTTTTGAAGTTTTCGGGTTATTTCAACCTACCCCCCTTAAAATAAATCTCGTCCTCGAGATTCAGTCCTCAGGGGAAACAGGTTGGGAAAATATTGCTGCAGTTCCGATTCCGTATCCAGATGGTTCCTTCCGAGGTGATTCTTTTTCTGAGGCTGACCACTCGGGTTTTTCTGCTCTAGATCCCCTTGCAATTTGTCTCTGCAATCTGAACCGGCTTTCTGCGATAGGTTAAGTCAACTTGTAGCTTAATCACTTTCAATATTAATTTATCTGCTGGTTATTGGGGCACTTTCAGCGAGAAGACATGGGACGATTGAGATATTACCGGACTCAACTGCAACTTGTAGGCTACCTTTTCGGTTCTGTTTGCAAACCTGTTATGGGCTAATCTTCTTGGGTAGGAGTCTTTTCTTAGATATGGAATCCGTGCCCTTGCTCGAGGGGCGTCACTTTTAGGTAGACCAAAGCTTTGACTTATGAACTGATACTCTTTCATTCGTTGGTCTCATAACTCTTTTATTCTTCTTAGGTAACCCATATATATATGCACATACATTTACATATATACCTTTCTTCCTCTCCGACTTTCTTGTTTCGAGCTTCTTGTTTACTCTTCTCGTTGATCCCAACTCGCTTCCCAATCATAAACCGAGGTTGTTCTCATGAAAGTTAACTTTTTTCAACTGCATTTGGTCTCGCTGTTTGCTCTGGAGAGCTTTCCTTAATTGGGATACGTGGGTCATATTGAGTTAATCCCTACCTCGATGGTAACTCGTAGGTTGCTTCTTCTCGCTGCTTGTAATTTTGGCATGGGCCAACATTTTTGGATGCAAGTCTTTCATTAAACCTAAAATCTACGCTCTGACTTGAGGCATTGCTTTTAATTAGGCCAAGTCTTTGACTCAGAACCGATATCCTTACACTAGTTGGCCGCGATAACTCTTTTGTCCCTCCATCATAAAGATATATATATTTATTATATATACACTTTTTTTTTCCTTTGATTTTCTCATGGGCTTTTTATTACTGAATCCACATGTGGCCTAGAAAGTTCCCTTTTCCCACCACCATCCAAGTTAATGGGGTTCCATACCTCCTCAATGTAGGGGTTCCAAGAGGGTGACATTCACCAGCGGATCCGATATTAGTTATTGTAGGAGAGTTCGACAAATGGTAAACGCGGTCTAAGATGCCTTGTGGCACTGTTCCTTAGCGTGTCTCTCACGATCCGTTGACTTTTTTCTCGTCTCATTCATCACCGTAAGTTGTACTTAATTGTCGAAGTTGGTCCCTATTGCTTCACGTAGCCTCTTCTAGTCAAGGGCGTATGATTGTTTCCTTTAATCTTGATAAAATTTTCCTTAGGGTTCCACGCACTTTGTTATTTGTGTCAAGCATAGTTCATTAATTCATCTCTGTCAAACTCGCTTCTCGGGATTTAAAATGGGTTACTCTTGGTTAATCGGCCAATTATCACTTAGTTATCGTGGCTTCTTGATTGAGTCTTTAGGTATTCCCGTGTTGAAGTCTATTCTGCTCTCATCCCATTTCCTGTCTGGGGTCGGGTGTGGCCGTAGTAAACCAGTGATCCTTCGATGATCTGTCTTATCCTTCCGACGTACTTCACAGCCTAGGACATCCTTGGCTGCTTTCTTTGTCAAAATCAATCCTCTGATATTTTTATTATCATATATATGGTTATGAGGTCGGAATACGACTCGTTCACCTTCTGAAAGCTCTTGAGGAGTTGGCATCTGTCATTTTCCTCTTGGATATTTGTTGAATCTTCCTATCTTTTGGCGGTGTTGACTTATTCTGATCTTGCCTTAATTCCTGTCTAGGTTTTGGAGATAGTTGTAACAAATCAGTGGTTCTTTGATGAACAACCTCATTCTTCTGAAGTACATCATAACCTCGGACATTCTCGGCTATTTTCTCTGTCAAAATCAATCCTCTTATATCTTTATAATTACACATATGGTTATGGAGCCGTGATATGTCTTGTTCATTCTATGATGCCTCTGATGAGTTTAGTCTCTGTCATTTCTTTCCTCTACTGTCGGATTTCAATATTTTCCTGCTGAGTTATCTCGTCCTGGTCTAATCGATCTGGTTGGGTTTTTATCATAGTGTATGAATTTCTCCCGCTGCCATTTGCGGCGGTAAATTGTTCCATTTTATTTGTCGCCCTAGTAGGTCAGGTTATTCTTCATGTCAATTCAACTGGGTATTCTTGATCGAGTGGCGTTCTGGCTATTCTGTCATGAGAGTGCCATTGCGTTTACTTTTCACTTACTCGGGTCTATCTGCACAGCTACATGTTATCCTTGGTCACATACAAGGGTGGTTCTTTCGACAACCCAATATTGCCTTATGTTGGCATGACATCCAGTCCTTTCATTATTTTTAGCATCAGCAAACTGGTTTTGACCTTAATTTCTTGAAGGGTCAATTACAGATCCTTACACTTGTACCGAGTCACTAATAAAGTCTCTTAGATGTTTCGAGACGCAAAAGAGGTGGGTAATAGCAGGGGTACCCAACCATTCTTACAAAGTCCAACAAAACAAAAGCAAGGGACATCCGGGCTAAAGATTTACATTGGCTGCAACTGAGCTTGGAACTTATTGATGACGTCGTTCACGGTCTCTGCAGGCTTCTTTGGCTGACACATGATTTGTCAAGTTTCTCGAGGCATTGGGGCTTGGTTCGGTCTTGAATATTGCTCTTCCTTGTCGCAATTCTTACTGCTGTCCTGGCGGCTGATATGGCACATTCTGTCGGTCTGTCGGGATATAGTTGGATGTCTGAGCCTTGGCTACACTGGATGGTAAATGCTTCTTATGGCAGCAATTCCGGAAATGTCCCATCTGTCCGCAGTGAAAACAGCGAACGGTCTTATGAGGGCAATCCTTCGCATAATGCTCTCCTTTGCAATTGAAGCACCTCCCTTTCTTTGGATGAGACTCTAGCTGGTACGCCGCCCTGCTTCCTAGAGCTCCGCCTTTTGATCGGGAAATTGAGGTAGACTCGCATTAGTATTCTCACGACTGGGTTCAAGATCCTCGCTTGTTGGGCCTTCCTTTTCCTAACATCTTCCGAAGTTATACCGGTTTCTTCGCCTTTATCAATTTGTTGACCATTGTTGATAAGTCTTGGAAGTCAAGTGTCGTGATGATGAACTTCAAATTTTCCCTTAGGAGCCTCAGAGAATCTTTACGCTTTCTGGCTTCGCAGATCCACTTCTTCCCGGCATATCGGGCTAGCTGCCTAAATTGGTGAAGGTATTCCAAACCGTTCTCTCACCTTGGTGGAGAGTCAAAATTTCTCTTCTTTTCGCTGCCATTAAGCCTTCAGGGATGTGGGCTTTTCCGAATGCTTCCTCAAATTCTGACCATGTAGTTTCTTGTCCGGATTTTGTGCCTCGAAGTCCATCCACCGTGACTACATCGTCTTTGTAATCGTGCGAGGCGATAACACTCGCCACCGTTCGAAAGACCGGATCGGTCAAGTCTCCCTTGAATGTCTCGATCCAATCGCTTGTCGCAAGTGGGTCCGCTGAACCGAAAAAGACGGGTGGTCTTGTTTTTCGAAATCGACCATCCCCGATCCTCTAAGCGTTCCATATCGTCCCATAGAACTCGCCCCTGGAGTACACTTGGGAGATTGTGGTTAGTCGCTCGAGATTCCTTCCATTAGTCGCATGACGATATCCGCTCGATGCCTATTCCTTTCCATCATGGCCAATACCGACCAGATTAGTTGGGTTTTCCGTAGATTCTCGCTCTCGCTTATGTTGTGGAGCGATCCAACCATCTTGTTTTTACGACTCTTACCTTGCTCGCAGCAGTTTTGGGCAAGCGGTGAGATAAGTAAGATTTAGAGTTCGAGGTACTAAGAGAATGAATAGATAAGAGGCTCGCATTTAATGGGAGGAACTTTGAGTTTGGTAAGGCTATATAGATATTTTAGGGCAACACAAAATATCAGAGATTAGGAAACATAGTTTTTCATATATTATGAAGTCATACTTAGTACCGTCTTAAGGTCCAGTATGACCCATGTTACACTACCAGAAACTTATCACAGAGGTGGGGCGATCTAAATCTAGCGATCCTCTACGGCGAAATTTCTTGGCCGTCGTCGAGCTGGGTCAGGTCCACTACCTAAAAGCGACCACTTGAGAATTTCTAGAGATGAGAGAAATCTATACGTCATCTGCTAATACGGAAGTTTTGCAGTCAGTTGAGAGTAGAAAACTCAATCAATTTTTGGGAAACGGAGATTTAGAAAAGGCAGAGGAAGGTGAGAAAAAGGAGATAGCAAATATGCTTATTTGTTTTCGTAATCAGTTTTGTTTAAGTTTAAATAACTTTTTCAAAAGTAAATCCTAAACCACCTTAAGGTCTTGATCTATCGTCAAGTCAGCTCGATACCACTTGTAACTGATAGCCGCCTTTTAGAGGTGCGATAAATACCTTTTTACGTACTACCTAGATTTTAGTCAGAGGTAACCAAGTGTACATTACCGTGAAAAGAACAAATCCTGAATATTTTACAGTAAAATAAGGCCTAACGCCAAGGTTTTACAAAAGGTGCTACCGGCACGGATACATTACCAAAATAACCACAGAAAGACTCGGAAGTAGATAGATCAAGGCCTTCAAAACCAAATAACATAGCCATCTACGCCACTTCGAGTCATCGCTTCTTGGAAATCTAGGGGATTTAGGAGCAAGGGTGAGTACACAACCGTACTCAACAAACCACACTGAACTCAATATTACATGCAATGGTAATCAAAGGCGAGCATGTGTTTTAAGTATTGTGGATGCAAGTTGCAAGTATTAGTTTTATTTTACATTTGAAACACAAATCATAATTAGCAGATAATCATGGGGGTTTTTTGCAAAGTTCACGCCATCGCCATATTTTAATTAAGAAAGCTACAGGACGCAAAGCATGTGAATCACCCTAAATTAACTCAATTTCATTAACCTAAGCACCAGGCGTATTGAATACCATTGATATCACTCTGCAGAGGTGCTCACTTTTGCCCACAAGATATCATCGGTCGTTAGTGCCACTTGTGGAACAACATGCAACTTAAATGCATGCTACGGGCCGATAATCATAGCATTTCGTTGACTTCCCTTCTTAGCTCCTACCGAGGTTGCCCGCCCATACCACCGTGGTCCCACGGGCAGCGTGGAGGCGCTGCCTCGACATACTGTGGACGCCATCGCTAGGAGAACGATGGACGCATCTAACCTCTGCTCCACCCCTAAGCCGCTTAGCGCCCATTCACTCAGTAATCCGAGCTTCCTCCGTAGGTATTCAAAAGGGAGTACAATGTATCGAGCTATGTTGGGCCAAGTCAACGAGATTGGCCGCCCAACTTGTGGTTGAGCGGATCCAAGTTATTTACTTTGCCCAAGACATCGGTCCTTAAATGCCAAAGACTCGGCCAAATGACATACCACAACCCGTTGGTACCAACTGTCACACCACCACGCCACAACCTCGCCTCACACGGTAGGACTGGCTAGCATCCACCTTTCGTGGTCCGCCCATACTTTGGGCCCCATATCAGAAGTAATTTTGGAAAATCACCCGAGTCATTCCTCTGAGATTTTTAAGCTAATTCAACTAAGAGTGAGATTATAATTATTGCTATTCTACTAGTAGTTCAATATTTTATAACCTAAGGTTAAAAAGGAATTAGGCATAACAACGGGGTTATCATTTGGTATTATCTAAGCATGTCATTCAAACTACCACATTTTCTAGTTTTCTAAAGTACCAAAATAATGCAATACGTAAATAGATACATATAATTGTAATGGAACCGGGTTCAATATGTTCAAGGAGTGTGGCTTGCCTTCGTGATCGAGGGTTCGCCTAAAAGGGAGTTATCCGATTTGCGGATGCCCTGTCTGTTCGAACGACGCTTGCTCGATACGGCTCCTCCAATGACTCGCTTCGACTCGGATTCGCACTGGACGGCTGTCTTGGCGCCGAATCTAGCCAAGAAACACAAACAATAAATAAAACTAATAAAACAAAATAAAGAAAAGAATTGGAACAGAAACGAGAGAGAGAATGGCCTGACTAGGATTCGAGGGTATTTTGGAATTTTACGACTTGGTATGGCTTAAACTGGAGATCATTTTTGGACTCCAATGTCTAAACAAATTAAGGATATGTATTTTTGGCATTTTTGGATTTTTGGAAATTTTGGGATTTTTCTCTAATTTTTGGGCATTTTTCGAATTTAAAACTAATTTTTGATTTTCTTTATCGATTAAACCGAAAATCAACCGTTTCGTCGATGACAAGAGTCGACTGCGCACTCAGGCGGGTATTACGACCAACCAGGCGGCGATCGCATTTATCGCCACAAGATGGCGCGCCTAACTTGGCGAGCTCAATGACGAGATCAATGGCCGATGGTCTCAAGGCGAAGCGACTGCAACTGTTGAGGGAGCGGGCGAGGCGACCGACGCAGGGCCCGGGAGCGCTGGGCCAGAGGGTGACGCTGGCCACTGCTGGACTGACCCACAGAGAGACAAAACCAGTGGCATGGCGGTGGAGAAAAACAATGAGTGGGGAAGAAGGTACGCGAAGCGGCGATTTTGAGCGGGAGGGGGAGGAAGAAGTGGCGTGGGAGGAGAGGAGAAGCTTACCGATTCGGATGAGAGAGAAGGATGGGCTTGGGAGGGGATTTTATAGCCGCAACGGGAGGAAAACGACGGGAGCTCGGGCATGATGGCATCGGCGACGAAGTGTGGCGCGGGGAGGGCTCGAGGCGGGGCGCAGAGGTGACTGGAAAGGCTGCTTAATGATGCGGCAGCGGGCGATTCGACGGTTGAAAAGCGATTTTAACGGCCAGCGCTGAGTACCGTGCTTCAAATGGGGAAATGGCGACATGGACTTGCTTGGCGGAGCTCAAGATCGCTATTTCGGGAAGAAGGTATTCGCCTTGCCGCGGCTGGTCTTGAAGAGTAAGAGTGCTAAGAATTTGGGCTAAGCGAGCGGATCGAATGCGCTACGCAGAGAAAGGAAATGGCAGGCAAGATTGCCACGCCGAACGGGAGGGATGACAACTGTCGGCCGATCGCGCTCCGTATGGGCGGTGGGGAAACGGCGTTGGGGCGCTATGAAGCGAAAAAAGGGCCGGGGCGATGGAAAAGAAATGGGCCGGCGCGGGAAAGAATTTTGGTCGAGGGTGAAGGCGGGAGATGGGTTTGGAAAGCGTGATTTTGAAGTGTGGCCAAAACGGGGAAAGGGGTAAATAACACCCGAATTGATTCGAAAAACATTCAAGAAAAACAGGGAAAAACCAAATAAAAACATTAATTCCATTTTTGAAGTTTTCGGGTTATTTCAACCTACCCCCCTTAAAATAAATCTCGTCCTCGAGATTCACCTCGTGGGAAACCGAGTTGGGAAAATATTGTCATAGCTCCGATCTGTATCAGTATGGTTCCTTCCGAGGTGATTCTTTTTCTGAGGCTGACCACTCGGGTTTTTCTTCTCTAGATCCCCTTGCAATTTGTCTCTGCAATCTGAACCGGCTTTCTGCGATAGGTTAAGTCAACTTGTAGCTTAATCACTTTCAATATTAATTTATCTGCTGGTTATTGGGGCACTTTCTTAGCCGAGACACGTGGGACGCATTGAGATATTACCGGACTCAACTGCAACTTGTAGGCTACCTTTTCGGTTCTGTTTGCAAACCTGTTATGGGCTAATCTTCTTGGGTAGGAGTCTTTTCTTAGATATGGAATCCGTGCCCTTGCTCGAGGGGCGTCACTTTTAGGTAGACCAAAGCTTTGACTTATGAATCGACACTTTTCATTCGCTTGGTCTCATAACTCTTTTATTCTTCTTAGGTAACCCATATATATATGCACATACATTTACATATATACCTTTCTTCCTCTCCGACTTTCTTGTTTCGAGCTTCTTGTTTACTCTTCTCGTTGATCCGAACTCGGCTTCCCAATCATAAACCGAAGTTGTTCTCATGAAGTTAATTTTTTTCAAGCTGCAGATTGGTCTGTTGCTTGTCGGAGAGCTTTCCTTAATTGGGATACGTGGGTCATATTGAGTTAATCCCAGTCTCGATGGTAACTCGTAGGTTGCTTCTTCTGCTCTGCTTGTAATTTTGGCATGGGCCAACATTTTTGGATGCAAGTCTTTCATTAAACCTAAAATCTACGCTCTGACTTGAGGCATTGCTTTTAATTGTCAGAATTTAAATGTTATGTTGGCATTCCTTCTAAATGCTGATCTTGGATGTTTTGAGTGTGTTCATATGGTTTTACATCTCTTTTGCACTCTTTGATTGAGTAGAGATCATCTTTTCTTTCAAGTTCCAGATCTGTCCAGAACTTGTTCTTCGCGCAGCAGTTAGTCTTTGATTTTTGGAAAAATCTAGAAAAATCCTTTTTGCGTGATTCTTATTGGAGATTGGGCGGGACTTCTATATCCATCTTCAGAAAAACTTTGGAGTTCACTGGTTTCATAGTTTGGGTGCCATGAGGTGAAAACCGAGCCCCAAATTTTCTGGTCGAAGTTCCTGACTGTCTGTGTTCATAGATTTATGATGATTTTTGTACATGGCTTTTTGATCTGAAATTTGGTGGAGACATTCAAGACTCATCTGCTCATAGGGAGAAAATTTCTCATAATTTTGTGAGCAGCATAAACCCACCAACCTCCTGTTCAAATTAAAGACAGATTCTGGAAATATCTGCTTTTGCTTTTCTAAAAGAGACTTTTGTGTCTTGGCTTGATCTCTTTTAGAAAAGAAGTATTTGAATTGATTCTCTCCTTTTGGATACTTGACAACCAGGATTGTGATTGAAAATCCCTCACATATTTTATGGATCACATCCATGTAAGCTAGGGTTGCACATAGTTGTCTAGTCGTTCCTGTTTTTGCGGGTTTTTCACGATTTCCTTTGCTAATCTTTTCACGGTTTTAGTTGGAGTATTTTGGGGAAAATTTAATTATGCGACCATTCACCCCCTGTTCGCCATCTCGATCCTTCAATTGGCATCGAGCCGGTTTTGCTCTTCCATAGATCTTGACCGGCCTCGAGAGCCATGGCGATGACAAGTATTCCACCAAGCCTCCAATTTTTCTCTCGGTGTTGATTTTCCTTTTGGAAATCCTGATGGAGTCATACATCACTTTGCCTGAGGGCTTCTGATATGGCGAAGGTGAAGCTCCCATATGAGGTTCTCGCCGATGAGAAGCGTCACGGTAAGGCAATATGGTCGACGTTGAGGCAAATGCTAAGGCGAGAACATTCTCATACTGAGTGACTTCACCGCGATGAGTATGATTAGTTCTCACCTTCGCCTCCGCCCACAGATTTGGGTAACCTCGATACCATGAGGGCACTACTCAAATCAAGACCGTGAGCGAGACTCAGTTCAAGCGCCGAGTACAACAAATTTGAACGCTATTTGGTGAGAGTCTCGATGAGTGCTTTGGCTCTGTTTACCAAGATTTTGAGCGACCTCCGAAGTACGGCTTGTATATACTCGACTCGGACAATGCTCGGCGATTTCTTGACCGCACTCGACCTTCGGGTTTGGGAGATGAAGGTGACCACCATCAAGGACACCATCGATTTGTCGACTCGACTCTTGACGGCTTTTATTCCGCCTCAAGACTCATGAGATTGATGTCGCCTCCCTGAAGACGAAATCTCACCGATGGCTTTTGGTCACCGATCCCATTGGGTCCTCTTCTCGATTTTCTCTTGACTTTACTTCGTTTTTCTCTCCGCCTTTGACGTAAGCGATGAAATTTCGAACAATTTCGGAAAATGAGCTTGCTCTTGTCGTCAAATTTTTCCAATATTTACAAAAGAATGAGAGAGAGGAAGAGAGGTGGCATGATCACCGCCGAGTGTGGTGGCCCCAACCACATTTGAGCGAATCGCCTCAAGCCGAGAAGGGCAAGAACGACGCCACGGTTTGGGCAAGAACGACTACACCGACAAGAACCGCAACAAGAAGCCTCCAACAGCGTGAACCGGCCAAGACGAGAAGAAGTACCGCGAACTCTCCAAGAACAAGAAGCTGTTCCACTGCGTCCTCGCCGCCTCGACGACATCAACCTCTCCGACACGCGAGACATGGAGCGGCGAAGACGAGGATGATCCGCAAGAGAAGAAAGGCGGCATTTACTTCTCCCAAGATAAAGCTTCATGGCGCGCCATTGAAGTGAGCGACTCGATTCAGTACAAATGACACGGATGAGGTACCCACCTACGACGAAGTTAAATGATGCCTTCAGAATTAGGCAAGTTTCATGCTAAGGCTAGGTCGAGGTGTTCGAAGTTAGAGAAGGAGGTAGACCGCTTGTCTCGGAGTTAGCTTCACTTAAATCATGTTCTCCCGAGACTCAGCAATGTACTCTCGGTGATGCTTTGCTGTGGAGTGGAGAACCTAAGGACTTTGCATGATAGTGTGCTTGTTGATCTTGAGAATCAAGTCAAGAATGCTAGTCCTGTTGTTATTGATATTCCTGCCGATGCTAGTTTTTCTCATGCCCACACAAATGCTTCTCTCCCTGTAATAATTGCCCTAAATTGCTTATCGAGATTGATGCCATGAGCTCACACCTTAGAAAGCTTTCCTCTAGAAATGATGAACTTGAGATGCATGCTTCTAAGGACCCAACATACCATGTGAGGGTCAGAAGCAACTAAAACTTGACAATGATGCTTTGAATGTCAAGTGTGATCAACTTGCTAAGGATTTACTAGTTAAATCACAAACCGTTGCTTGGTCGTGTGTTGGGGTTAATGATGACGTGGATAAGGTCCACACAGAGTTTAGGAAGAAATTAAAAGAACAAGTCCATAGGATTAGAGAAGCATCGTATGCTTTTCAGGAGTCCTCAAGCTTGAGGCAGCCATGCTAAGGGAGAAAAATAGACGTGGCTTGTATCTCTTCTTCTCTTCGGTTCTTCTTCTTCCTCTCACCCCTCGCTCTTCTTGCGCTTCACTTTTCCGAGAGTGTCAAGATCTTATGAGCACTCTTGAGAAATTTGTTGGAGGCAAGAAGAAGCTCAATCTCATTCTAGACCACCCAAGATTAGCGAGATTCAATCAAGATCTAGGATTTGATTACTTGGAGCACGCTAGGACTCATCCTCCTACCATTGTGCGAGTTCCAAGAGTGGAGAGATAGTGGTTGCTCCTGTGTTGAGCACCACCGTGTTTAGGTCTCGTTGGTGTGGTCCACGGGACTTGACCAAAAGGATGCTTCTTCTTGTTGCTTCGCCTAACAAGGCAAGTACACATGCACCTTCCAAGAAGGATGGTCACCTAGTAGATTTACGCTCAGCGCCGCCAAGATCACTCACGGCAGGAGCGTGTTGATGCTCTTAGGGTATTCAGGTCATCCCCAGACTGAAAGTGCTCCTAAAGCTACACATTGCTACTAGACAGTTAGAGAGTCGCTGTTTTTGGCAAAGCCCCCAGACTCGGTTTTCATCGCTCAATGAGTTTTAGTCCCGAGTTGCTCGTGGTCGATCTTTTTCCGCCGCCCTCTTGATATTCCTCATTTTTCCCATCGAGGTAGATATCGGTGGCGTGAGGTGTTTTTGGCAGGAGATTTAGGCACTGCTCGGGATGGTCCGCCTTTGCACCACTAGCAAAGCCAAACCAAAGGATGTACTCCTAGATCTTCCACTAGAGCAGCTTCTTCCGATCTTGTTAGAGTTGAGCGCCGAGAAACACTAGAGTCCATCTTCTCTTTTTGTGGTCGGTACTTTGAGGCGTCGTGTAATTCAAGATTGGGTTCCCAAGTCTTCACTTTATCCCAATATCGAAGTCTTCTCTTCCGACTTGATCAGTTCGCTTCTGATGGGGAAGGGAGATGTTTGGATTGTTGACTCTAAGTTGTTCTCGCCATATGACCGGAGATTCTCGTTGGTTCTCTTCCTAGTCCGAGCCCCTTGATGAGTTGATCACTTTTGGGGATGCTTCTTCGTAGAGTCATTGCTAAAGTCACCAATGCATTAATGAAAATTTTATTCTTAAGGACGCTGTTTTAGTGAGTAAGTCGCAATATAATTTGCTTTACGCTTCTCACCTTATCGATGACTCTTTCGAGGTAAGCTTTAAGAGCAATGCTTGTAGAATCCTCGATTCATCGGGAGGATTAGTTTATGGATTTCTAGATTTGGGAGAGTCTTTCGTGCTGATTTTTTCTGCTTCTTCCGGAGACTCTTCTGTTTGATTGCTTCGAGTCCCGTGATCTCTCCTTCTCGCATAGGAGACTTGGTCACATTGGTTTTGATCATCTCGACTAGAGTTAGCGTACCATGATCTTATTCGTGGTTTGCCCAAACTCAAAATGGTCAAAGACTTAGTTTGCTCTCCCTGCCGACATGGCAAGCGGGTCTAGGTAGTATGCTTTGAAAACCGTGCAAGAAAACCCGGTATGTGTGTAGGTTTTGGGTTAGCCCTTGCATGGCTGTGTGAGTGGGTTAATCCTAGCCCTTAGATGAGTGTCCTAGGGTTGAGTGACTCATCCAAGGGTGGTAGGTGACCCAAGAGTTGTATAAATAGGGGTGGAGGGGTGGCCTCCTCCCCTTGAAGGTTTGAGTTGTTCTTTGAGCTTTGCCCACATGAAGTGAGGCTTTGTAAACCTTCCCACCAGAAATACAAAGAAATTTCTTTGCATCACTGCGGAATTTAAATTCTCGTATTTACATTATGTCTTTACTTTACTTAATTTAAATTCAGCATTTACATTACGCATTTCCTTTCCGCAATCTACATTCATGCAATTTGGATTTGCCTCCCCTCCTTCAAAATGCTGATCTTGGATGTTTTGAGTGTGTTCATATGGTTTTACATCTCTTTTGCACTCTTTGATTGAGTAGAGATCATCTTTTCTTTCAAGTTCCAGATCTGTCCAGAACTTGTTCTTCGCGCAGTAGTTAGTCTTTGATTTTTGGAAAAATCTAGAAAAATCCTTTTTGTGTGATTCTTGTTGGAGATTGTGTGGGACTTCTATATCCATCTTCAGAAAAACTTTGGAGTTCACTGGTTTCATAGTTTGTGTGCCATGAGGTGAAAACCGAGCCCCAAATTTTCTGGTCGAAGTTCCTGACTGTCTGTGTTCATAGATTTATGATAATTTTTATACATGGCTTTTTGATCTGAAATTTCGTGGAGAGATTCACGACTCATCTGCTCATAGGGAGAAAATTTCTCATAATTTTGTGAGCAGCATAAACCTACCAACCTCCTGTTCAAATTAAAGACAGATTCTGGAAATATCTGCTTTTGCTTTTCTAAAAGAGACTTTTGTGTCTTGGCTTGATCTCTTTTAGAAAAGAAGTATTTGAATTGATTCCTCTCCTTTTTGGACACTTGACAACCAGGATTGTGATTGAAAATCCCTCACATATTTTATGGATCACATCCATGTAAGCTAGGGTTGCACATAGTTGTCTAGTCGTTCTGGTTTTCTTGGTTTTTCACGATTTCCTTTGCATAATCTTTTCACTTGTTTTAGTTGGAGTATTTTGGGGAAAATTTAATTGCGACCATTCACCCCCCCCTCTGTTACGCCATCTCGATCCTTCATGTTGGGAGGTAGTTGGTCGTGACCTTTTCGAGATACGCTTGTTGCCCGCACCATCGTCGTGTAGATTTGGAGAAACTCCTCCGGGTTGGTGTCTAGTCATATTTTTCTATGGTCACGGTAGTTCTCGTCTCGCCACGCCACGGGCGCAGGCCCTTGGGAGAAACAGCTCTGCACCCGACGCCAGAGGCAAGCCGTCTCATCGGGAGCCCCGGTCCGGAGACCGTTCATGGAGCGCGAGGTTCGGCTCATGGAGAGTCTGGAGGAGTGAATCCTCCTTGGCCCGAGAATGAAAGCCACTTGGGACTCTCATCGTCACCGCTACTCGCTTACGCTGGCGGCGTTCTTGGTCCGTGGCGTGGCGGCGACATCGAAAGGTCATCAGCATGGCTGCCGGCGGCTCTCGTCAAGATGAGAGCGGAGGTCCCCACAGTTCTCGAGCAACCGGGCCGTCCAGATTACGCGCCCTTTCGCTTGACCAGCCCCCGGCAGAACCTTTCTCGTTAAGGCGGTGGAGGCCCGAGCGCGCTCACATGCACCTTAGGCGTCAAGGTACGACGCAGGTACTGATGGCGAAACCCTACCAAGCCGCGTCCCCACGAGGTCGGCGATGCTCGCAGCCCACGGAGTGGCCGAAGTCTCCGCGAACTCCACCGAGGGTGGTCCGAAAGAGCACGAGCGCGTGCAAGTTACTGGCATGAGTGGTCGCCTCCATGGCGTACTGCGGCATGCAACGCCTCCCCGCTTCAAGGGAGTATCGGCCGCCTTGCGGTAGCGAAGGCGAGATTTCCCTCGTCGGCGTGATGGCCGGAGGCGCCTGTGAGATCATGTGATGAAAAATTGGTTGAATGGTGAAATTGGCATTGTATAGTAACTTTGATTATAGCATGTGTGGTGCTTGTGCATGTGCCATATTGAGATAATTATTATGCTAGTGATAGCATGATGGATTCTCGCTGATGCAATGCACTCTGTGTGAGTGGTTGCATGGATTGACGCGAGTCAAGTCGCGGACTTGTGCTCGTGCACTGCTTTGTGTTTATTCATGCGTGTGTTGCTCGAGGGCTTAACGTGGTCGGCGACGGACCGAACTAGGTTCATGGAGGAACCGAGGTTCGAGACTAGGTTCGTGAAGGAATCGAGGTCTTGGTGGTCAAGGATGTCATGAGCGCTTGGGCTAGAGAACATGCACATAGAGGTCGGTTAGTCACGTAATTACAAGCAGGGCCGTACATACGCAAGAGTTGTTGTTGGCCACGTTGGGCCAAGTTGAGATAGATACTTAACTCTTTCCATGTTGGAAGTGGAGTTATATTTTATCTCTGTGAGTTTGCTCTGTATAAATAGGGGGAGGTGTCCCCTGTTTATAGTAGAGATTGAGCGTTCAGGTTTTGAAGGTTTGTACTCTTGTGTTGGAGTACTTTAGACAATGAAATAAAAATCAATCTTCCAGAGAGCTTCTTCTTGCGGTTGTGATTTGCTCTTGGCTTCGACATAGTTGATCAATCGCTTGAAGTTTTGTTCATCGCAGCAGCAGTCACGAAGTTCATCACGGAGTTCGGTTCTTTGCAAAAGTATCATCTTGTGAAGGTAATATCTTTTGATCCGTAGATCCGATCGGATTGATTCTTATTGGGTTTGATTCATAATTGAATCTAGTTTCTACAGTTAAAATTTCACATCAATCCAACGGTTAGATCTTTGGTAATTTGTGGTCGCCCTGATTGATGTCCTGCTCGCCCGACTGCTCGCGTGGTCGCCCGAATTTAGTCATCTTGCAAAGGTCATAACATTAGATCCATAGATCCGATCGACCTAATTCTTTTTGTGTTAGCTGCGGAATTAAGTCTAGTTTCTACAGTTAAAATGTCACGTCAATCCAACAGCTGGATCTTCAGGAATTTCTATTTTAGTAGACATATATCGGTCTGGTCGCCCAGACCAGGCGCTGGTCGCCCAACCCGCCGCCTAAGTGCCAACCTCGCCGCCCAAGTGCCCAACCTTTCGCCCAAATGTCCTCTCGCTCGCCCAAGTGTCCTCATCGCCGCTTAGTGCTCTACCCGCCGCCCAAGTGTCCCATCGTCGCTCAGTGCCCAAACCGCCGCCCAAGTGTCCTCTTCGTCGCCAGTGCTCGAATCGTCGCCTAAGTGTGCATCTTGTCGCCCATGTTATCACTCTTGGTCGCCCGTGACTTTTAAACCGGTCTCCCAACTTCGTGAACCGGTCTTCAAGCAATTTGAGTTTGAATTGGGGTGTTTCAAAAGTTTAAGAATAAGATTTTAGCTTCCGCAATCATTCACCCTCCGATTGACGCCATCCGATCCTCTGTTGCCTTGGTAAATCGCTCGCCCGCGATATTCTCGATGTCGAAATCGCCATCTTCGATGCACGGCTTGCTTCTAAATCACTTGACGCCAAAGTCCATCGGGAGTTAGTCGAAACCAACCACTAGCCCCTACTGGCGCGCCTTCTACAGTATTCCGCTTTGACAGCCCAGATTCTACGAATCGAGTTTGGTTGGAAGGAGGCGTCTTCACTGGTGGCTAAACCTAGAGGGTGAAAACCTAGAGACTCCCACGCGAGGATTCCCGCTATGAACTAGGGATGACACAAAAATTTACCCCGGTTCAGCCCCTTTGCCTTGGGTAATAGCCTTACTTCTGCTCGATTGTTTAAAGAGTGTTTTCAAGAAGGTCAAGACAAAGCCTTTGGGTTACAAGTTCTCCGTAGGCTCTACTACTGGAACTCTCTGCTTGCTTGTTCTTCAACCTTGACCCTTTTCCCCATGCACCCGAGGGCCCTTATATAGGCCAAAGCTAGCCGGGCGTGTACCAAGGAGGGTCATCATGCTTATCTTCATACATTTATTACCCCTTCCCGTCTTTGTCCCTGCTCTCGGCCTCATTAAATGCCGACGCATGGCTTCACCTCGGTCGCTTGGGATGTGACCCCTTCTTGACGGGTTGGTGAGGCGCCGAGGAATGGACTTAGCGTAAATCCTTCACAGCTTGATGTGTCGACACCGTCTGCCGCCCGAGCCGCATCTGACGGGGAAGGAGCCTTCGAGGTGAAACCACCTCGCACCACCTTTTTTCTTGGGCGGGGCAAGTAGGGCGTGCTTCGCCCACTCGCTCGCCGGGCGCCGCGTGGATCGACGCCGGGCGAAAGGCGTGTTTCGCCCCTCGCCGGCGGGCGCCACGTGGGCGCTTGCCGGGCGAAAGTAGGCGTGTTCGCCACCGCCGCCGGTGCACGGGAGCCGCCAGCCAGCGGCGAGCGTCTTTCGCCCGCTGCTCGTCGGGGCGCCACGTGGGCCTTGCCGCGGGCGGCGGCGTCTTCGCCCACTCGCCGCCGGCGCCACGGACCGCCAACGGCGGCAGTATGCGCTTCGCCACTGCCGCCGGCGCCACGTGATCCCTTGCAAGGCGGCGCAGGCGTCTTTCGCCACTGCTCGCCGGGCGCCACGTGATCGCCCACCGGCGGTCGGCCGCCGCCACTGCCGCCGTGCCACGTGGTTCTGTCATGTTGACCGCGTGTTGATGGCTTTGTCTGGCGGAGAGGGTACCCAGTACAGAGTACGTTGACAAGATGACAACCTTCTTTTGTCGAGTCTAACACTCTACGTGTTCACCGAGTAAAATACATGTTCTCAAAAATATCGAGATCGAGATGGGAAATCGAGGTGGGGAAAAAGTCTAGAGATAGAGACGCACAAATATTTCCGGCGGCGAAAATATTTTTTTTGGGGAAAAACGGAGAAAGGACCTAAACGTAAGGAGCAAAGACCTGAATGTTACGTTTTTGGACCTTTCCGCTATCCTGAAAAATTAGAAAAGGGTTTGTTCGCAATTTGAATTTAACAGGAGTTTTTTTTCGTAAAATGACGCACGAAGAACCCCAACGCGATTTTAGCGAAAAAATATTCCTCTCACTGAATATCGCGAAGGACCTATTCGTAATTTATAAAAGGACCAAATCGCGAAAAATGTTTTTGAGCCGCAGCTCGGCTCAAGCGCTCATACTACTGAACTCTTGAAATATAGTAAGGGTAGTATGTGCAAGCCAACCGGATGGGCAGCTAGGCCGACCCAACTCTTGCCCTCTCATCTTTTTAGGTTTTGGTAGCTAAACAACAAGGCAGCGTATCACATCATTGCAGGCCTCTAAATGTACACATCGTGCACACCAACTAAAATAATTCGCGAAAAATTCTGAAAAAAAATTGTAGATGTACTTTATACATTACTCTACCTATGTATAAAGTTTCTAGATCAAATTCATTATATATCGAGAGTTACAAAAAAGAAAATTGACAAGTTTAAAGAATTTAAACTTGTCAGAATTTTCACTTTTTTGTAACTCTCGATATATAATGAATTTGAACCTACAATTTTATACATAGGTAGAGTAATGTATAAAGTACATCTACAATTTTTTTTAGAATTTTTCGCGAATTTTTTTAGTTGGTGTGCACGGTGTGTACACGGGAGGGTCTGTGTGCACAGGATACGTTGCCAAACAACAATTATTTGGTTCGTCCATGGTGTTTGCCATTTTGCAAGAATAGCCAAGTTGGTCTAGTTTTTTCTAGGCTGATTATGTTGAACCAACTGAACCACTAAGAACACTAGTTCTGTTTTTCCTCCTCAATCGCCGTCTGGCTAGTCTATTAATATACTAGGTTGGATAGCGCGCTACGCTGCGCTGGACCAACTGTGACATTCGTTTGAACGCTCAGGAGACTAAGATGTGTTTAACAATACGAAAGCATCGCATCATAGTTGATATGCTTCAAGATAGAGAGCACAACATGAATAAATAGAATAATAAAACAAATATGTAGTATCTACATTGTAGTAGAAGGATTTATATATAATTGGTATGTATTGGCGCTAAACCAAATTTAATCGATTTATAGATGCAAGGATAGTAGGGGAACATAATGTAATCATTTGTGACATGTTAGCATGTGTTGACAAACAGAATATGAGATATAAGGAAATACAAAATCTATAACTATAGATAGACTGTATACGAAGTATTTGATATTATGTTAGCCATATGACGTGTGGCAGAACAGAAAGGCTCCAGTCCTTGAGTTGATCTAGGAGATGCAGCCTTCATTAGGCGCTGAGCTGATCCAAGAGATGCATCCTTGGTTAGGTCCTACATTGGTGAGTGGGCACCATTGGTTCAGTAGAAGAAAGGGCGAAATGTATATTTTAATTGATATGGTCGCTATAACTTAACCCATAATAATAAGATACCATATTGATTTGGAGAGTGAGGAAAAGGATTGGGATTGTATGGAAGCTCTTAAAATTTTGTTATATACAATATAACTAAAAAATAATAATTTTAGTGATGACCGGAGCCTAAAGAAAAATATCAAACAAATAGGTAACTGTTGTTCTGATTGACTTCTTTCTGTACAGAAACTGTGTTCCGTTGGTAATAATTGATTATCTCACATAGTAACATATGTTCAAATTAGCAAAATACTTGACAAAAATTTAATATGTCTGGCAATCGTAAGGCGCATAGTGTGGGATATGCAAAGGTGTAGATGACCAGAAGGTAATCGTATCAACAGAATGGATATACACACTGTGAAGCAGTATTACCTGGAGCTTGTGGTTAGGAATGAGGTGTAGATGACCAGAAGGTTATCGTATCAAAAAGTCTGAAATTTCCATTCATGCAAAGAATCTGAAGGAAAAGAATAATCAGGCCGATCAAAGTGAACCGATTCTACGCATCTAAAGGACAATATTATGACCTCTGTGTACATACACTTCAGAGAAAATGAACAAACACCAAATAAAATATAGACTGTATCTGTCGATTAACTTACCGGCATACATCCAAAGGAAACATACGCTGTAGACGCCAATAGCCAATAAAAATTCCCAAAGCTTTGGGCTCTAGTAGAGCAGTAGGAGTGTGCTTTGCCCCGTTAAGAACCTCTGTGGCAAGGAAAGATAATATGAACAGCAAGTGGAATATGCCATACATATAACTCTCTACTATCCATCAAACATTCTATCTATTATAGTAGTCTAGAAAAAAAAAACAAAAAACGATCTTCATCTATTAGATTAGTTGTAAAAATTTACTCTCTTTTAATAACTCAACACTATACTTATATTTTCTGATTCTATTGCCACATGCAAACAACCAACTGGAAAAGGAAATATGATTTTGTTTCCCTACCTTTAAAATTTTGCAGGTGGCTCCAACAACCTTTAAATGATTTTATGAATTAGATCGGTCTACAGAAAGGTCTTAGAGTGCACAAGAAAACCTAGCTAGAAAAACTATACTCTTTGATGATCTTGTCAATTTCAAAGAAGCTCACCGCATCGCTTCGATTTCTATAATCACTTTCCAAAGAAGAGTTGAGTTTATTGCCCATAGGTCTTTGGAACTACACCGCTAAGGCATTAGTGCTTGGCTCAAGTGAGCAGACTGCATGCTTTAAATCGAGCGAGAAGCTATGAAATGTTACCGAAATAGATCCATCTTGATTGAACTGAAATATAATACAATTGGCAAAACCAAAGCTAGCAGAGTAAATCTAAGATAAAACAAATAATTATGTAGTTTTTAAGCAACACACACAACTATATGCTGTAGTACTTATCGTAAGTGGCGTAATCGATAGTCCGTGAGCGTAATTCGATAGACCAATAGCAATGAAGAGGAACAGCTAGGGTCTGCGTTTTATGCATCTTATATAGTTGCACCATAGGACAATACATTGATAGCTTTTGGACTACATTGTTCAGATCTTAATATATAGCTAATACACCGCACACGAAATCCTGACAAAAACCATGTGCTAAGCACACAGGCCATTTGGAAGAACCAGTGCGGCGTGCGGATACTTATATTCTTGGAGTACTAAGATGGCTGGCGGCTTATGATGAAAAGAACAAAGGCGCTAGGAGAGGTCGGACCAAGCATACACTTGTCATACTATATAAAGAAGAATATACGAAGTCGAGCTTTATAAATCTTAACCACAGATAGATGTAGAACCATCTATATCGACTATATGAAAGTTGTACCATTAGATCTACTATAAGAAACGATCTTATTATATTATAATTAGATTAATTAATATATCTTAATGTAAAGCCATATGTTGGAAGCGCAAAAGGCAAAAACATATAGGAAAAAGAGAGCAGGTAATATCTAGAAAAATTTGAAGCAATAAGCTATAAAAAATTATGAATACCTTAAATGTTCCTGTTAGGATAATCTAAACCGACCTTTGTAAGATATCAGCCACTGTAAGTTGACCTGCTTTGTTTGATAATCACTTTCTTAACTGAATGCGTCATGGTGTCTTCAGCAAGGAGGTACGGTACAATAGCTGTTGCAGAACCTATCAACATCACTTAATATACTCAGAGAATGGGAAAAAGTAATCCAACAACATAGCTGCATCCCCACAAACCACCAAATGAAATGATCTACGGTTACACGCACCAATGTTTTATGCTAAACGCAAGGCAATAGCTAGAAAATGCCAGATAGGCAATTCTATAAGATAGGCAAATAATCACTTCCTCTTCATTTTTTTATATCTATTTGAACTGTAAAAGACATCATGTAAAAAAACATTAGTTCAAGAATTAACCCAAATACCCAATGAAATGTGTGGCCATGTATGTATCGTCATGCATCCTGCCCATATCATCAAAATAAATCTCTCTCTTACAAACACTAAGATTAAGCGGCAAGCATCACAAATTGATGAAGCAATCAAGCAAATCTTGGCAAGAAGCGATGATAGAGATGTCATATGAAGCTTATGCGTATCAACGAGTGGGAGCTAGTCTTACTATGTATATGCTGACATCAACAGTTCTACTAAAAGGTAACTCTGATCCTAAAATGTTTACATCTGAATGCTGATATTAACATGTAATTGAATGAATGCATATGCATCTCCATCCAAATGCTTCTCCAATTAGATAGGTGTACCTCTAGATTACCACCACTATCACCATAATGCATCCGAACTGAACAAACAAAACCCTGGTTTCATAGTACTTAGGTAAGCGGGCTCGTTTACAAATAGTGAATAACAAAATACTCAACGAATGTAAACCAGAACGAATCATGGGGAAGAAGAAAACCCAAAAAATCATGTAGAAATGAAACTAATAGCAAGGTCATAACAACCCACAACACAATATCTTGCTAGCTCTCTACAAATTCGAAAACTATGTATATTGATAAATGTGTAATTGCAAATGTACCTGAAAATTCGATGCTTTGTAGCCTTATTAGATTATATACTCACAGTCTACAACTCCAGACAAGCATTACACCAAGGAAAATAATATCCATCACTAAATGGCATGACATATTAACGTGATGTTTTTTAGAACGTCCTCACAGTTTATTGTATGATCAATGATGGAAAGTTAACTTTAAGCTGTCTGATTCACAATTATCGATTTTTAATAGGTAAGATACCCCGAGAATCATTAGTCGAAGCATGAAATTCTAGGTTTACCCTAGTAGATTGTTTTATGAGAAGCACGTGTTTCATAATGAGAAAAGCCCATTTTTACTTCGATAACTACATTATACTGTACATCCTATAAGAATAACTAATAATTTCAATGGAAGGTTTCTCGGCCAAAAATAGTAATCTCAAAGGAATGCTAATGTGAAGAGAAGCAACGAATGCTCTTGTTTGAAAATTTTGTTAGTTCTCTCTGCAAGACAAAAGCTCTTGGCATGAAGAAAGCATATGTAGGTGAAAGGCGATGAACATACCACACCATGGACATCCAATATTGTAGGAATCAGTATCTACATGCCTTTTAGCGACAAAGCATGCAGAAATTTCGATCAGATGCTCTCTCTAACTCTCCCACATGGTACCTAATATAGTGCTCCTTCTTTGTAATTTGCACAAGCTTATTGGGTTCAACTCTCGAATAAGTCAATATATACACGGCTTTCCTTCCTTGCCAACCCCATGATAACCAAGTGGATAATATCGCAGAACCTCCTCTCGCTCATAAAATTCAAAACCCTTCAATGAGCAGAGTTAGATGCCATCAGCTGCATGAAGTAGCAAAACAAAATTATATAGAAGGCAATCATTCAAATTCATTCATATATAAACTTCTAAAAGTACATTAAAACCTCATGCAAGAATATCATATAAGTTCCACCCTTTCAGATCAACTCTAAGAATAGACAGCGCTCTTACTTCGCAAATTTTATCTGTCTCGAACTCCTGCATGCAACTTGATACATAAAGCCACTGGAGCCTCGACGCTGCCATAAAGCAATAAATACTATTAGAATTAGAATTCAATTTAGAAACCTGTACTGGAAACATTGAACTCGTAGCGCATTTATCCGATTCATAGCAACAAGAACCCATGAAAATAACTTAGGAAAATGGTGGTTCCAGAAAGCAAGGCCGATCATGTAATCCACAATAATTGGTCATGCCAAAGATCCATGGGAGCCTCGCCACCCTCAACGCAGCGGCGACAGGCGAATCCAGCCTTAAACCCAAGACGAGAACATGGAAATGGAAACCCCAAACCCAACAGATCTATTCCTTGTCTAACAGAGGATATCGGGCGAGCAGCGCCATGGCGGCCAGCAGCGAAACCGAATCTGATGTCGGGGAAGGCGAAGGTTTAGGAGCTCCAGCAACCCGGCCTCCTTGTTTGGTCGCGAACATAGTAGGGAGTAGGAGGGGCGGCGAAGCGATGGAGTGGGAGAGACCGCGACAAGCGAAGGCTTCGGAGAAAGGAAAGTCAGCGAGCCTAAACCGTGAGCAACGACGGTGTCTGCGGTATATGGGCCGAACGACAGGCGTGGCCGAACCGGCATGAGGCCTTGTGGAGGTGGTGAGACTCGCCTGAGGTTGCTTGTTAGAGCGCCAGAGGCGACGGCGACGGAGACACTCCACTGCTATATGAGAGGTAGCGAGGCGTGAGGGGTGAAGGGGCGCTGCGTGTAGGGAGGAGGGATCATGTTGGGAGGCAGGGAAGACAGAAGAGGTTTGTGGAGGGCGAGCATGGCGATTTTTTGGCGATGGATAAGCTTGCCTCGGTAGCGTGGATGGTCGGATCGTCTGCGCGCAAGGGATGAGCGACATTGAAAAATGGGTGGCGTGGTGCAGCCGAGAGGTCATGATTCTTCCCATTTAATAGAGTAGTTATTGGCAAAAATGACTACATAACACTTCAAAATTTTGGCGTTTGCTCAAATCCTTTTGTATTTACTGAAAACACTAAAGTTTGGTGACTCTTTACTGGTAGACATTTTATCCATTAAAATATCATTTTAGCTGAAAGACCTGAGATAACGTGGGTGAAAGTTCTATTTTATCCCTATAACAGCTAAGCCCTTATGCTTTGCGATCCACTTTGTCCCTCCATCTGTTGTTCCTCCTCCCACACATAGGCTTTGGTCACGGGCTTGCCAACAACATTGTGTTATAGGCGCAAAACATATTTTCACCTACCTTCTCTCTCCTCTCTCAACCAAAAATAATATTTTAACTGGGTAACGTCTACCAACAAAAAGCCACTAAAGTTTAGTGTCTTTCGTAAAAGACACAAAAGATAGTTAAATTTGTTTGGTTCAATGCCAAAGTAGAAACCTTACCAAAAATTTGTAACACATTATATTTTGATCTTCGCTTGGTTTGATGTCAAAATTTGGCATGCTCATGCCCATGTGCAAGAATTGCAATATTCTTAACAAGTTTTTAGCCAAAACATGAGTGAAAAATTTGGTGACCAAATTTTGATAACATCCCCTCTCTCAATAACACGTAGGGCAACCATGTGCAGACCAATGCTTTGGCTAGTGTTTGGTTTGCTACCAAAGATTTTGTTGCTGCCCATGATTTGGTACTAGCAAACTTTGATATGGTTTATGTGGACTAAGAACCAAACAACTCCAGTGTTTCAAAGAAATCATTATAAATTTAGAGTGTCATGTAGTCAATTTTGCTTATTTTTATTGGGGGTGTCAATGAAGCCATTGAATGTTTCCTTATTAAATAGCACTTAAATTTCGAGCCTTCAAATCTAGATCCAATTAATGGAATCAATGATTCAATTGATGGAATCAATTGATCTCATCTCCTCATATTTGAGTATTTTATAGGATAAAAATTAAATGATTAGAAACAAAAAAAAAACACTCGAGTGTTACATAGAAATTCCTATTTTTATTTTAAGGGTCATGGGTTTTTAACTATGTTGCACGTGAGCAATTGGGTGGCAATTGGCATATAAAGGTGATAATGGGCTGAAGCCTAGCACAAGCCTGATCCAAGTCCAAATATTTGTTTCTTTGATCCAATCCTATCTAAGCCTAAAACTAATAAGCTTATGTCCAATCCCGTCCCAAATAAAAGGCTTGGACTTTGATCCAAGCCATTTACATGTGACCAGAATTAACACATAATACGTGCATTACTGTTATTTAGTAGAAAAAACATAAAGTCTAAGTTTAGTCCAATCTGATCTAGATCTGATCCATATAACTATAGATCTAAAATAAATCTACCTCATTTATAGTTTTGGACGAATCTAATCTAAAAATATAGTTTAGATGGGTCCAAAGCCCATTATCACCACCAGTGACAATGGCGCCAAACAGGGGCAAGCCGGTAAATTCCGCTAGGAGCGCCAGGAATCAGGATGGCCTCTAAATCCGGATCCAGTTGCCACGTGCTCCAAGTAAAAAAACGAAGCCAATCCAATCCTGATACCGCCTCCGAGATATTTATTGCCCCTCTCTCTCCGGTTCTCTGTTTGGTTGCTCAAACAGCTCTTATCCTCCGTACAACAACCTCCTCAACAATATTCCATCCCTCTCCTGGTCCGTTCTCTTCCCTTCTCCAACTCGAAACCAAGAAGCGCGACTGAGATATCGAGAGAGGAGAGATGGTTCACTGCCGCACATGGGAAAGCTGCGGCGGGAGGTCAAGGAGGAGGTGGTGGACGCCGACGACGCGGCGGCCGGGGCGGAGGCGTCGCCGTTCCACAAGCGGTCCCGCCTCGCGCAACAGCAGCCGCAGGTTGGTTCGCCGTCTTGCTGTCCCTTGTCGCTAGCATCTTTCTTTCTGTTCTTCAGGTAGTTCCTTTGAGAGAGGAGCATAGGGAAATTTTCTGTATTAAAAATTGATTTTGAGTTTATTTTGCATCCTAAACTCCCTAAGGGTCTGATCGATCGTGGAGTGAGCCACGAGGAAATTCAAACTGTGTTCTTGTATTTCTTAGGAGTTCGTCATCGTTTATGTGGATCGTGTATGTTTTGCTGGAAGTAGCCAAGTAAGCGTTTTGACGTTTTCAAGTAATTCGTCTTTGCTATGAGATTGCGATGATATATTTTTTTTGTGACTATTTTTTGGTTGAAAGTTCAAATTTGCGATAGATACGATTGCTTTTTTTTTTTTGGCAATTGAAGAAACTATTGTCTTTATGTTCCTCAAATTGAGCATTATATCAGATGAACATTCTGAATTGCTATGTCAAATTGAGGAACAAATATCAGGATGCTAAAAAATATCTATGTTATTAAAATTGACTTTAGTAGATTTGTCACTAGAAGTATTTTCATAACAAACATAGTAAAGAAATGAGTCGCATTTACTAACGTGGCTAATATTAATTACGGAGCTAATATTAATGAAATCATTTCTGTTCTGTGTTTGTTGTGTTTGAACGGTGTCATATGCAGCAATGGAGCACAGTTGGTGCTTTTTTCTTCTTATCTCTCTTGCTGTTTTTCAGGGTATTCTTTAAGAGGAAATTAGGAGGAAATGCTTATATATTTTGAACCTTTTTTGCGTCCTGAAATAGTGAAATGGGTCATACGCAAAAGATAAAGAGCTTGCGCAGTCAAGTCACCAGAACCTTTCTTGCTCGATTCTTTTTCAGTACTTGCCAATAGATCACATCCATTCCATGGTTTGGTTTTAGATATGGAATGCCGAGCCTTTCAATTCAGGAATTGTACTCTCCACTATTGATGTCTCCATCCATCCAAACTTTTCGCATTTCTGGAATTGTGCTCTCCACTGTAGATGTCTCCATCAATCCATACCCTACTCATTTCACACAATCTAGTCCACCACATTAATCCTGCTTTGGTGCTATGATAGGGATCAACTAGTGGGAATCGCTATTTGATGCATGAGATGCCCGATCTTTCATGGTATTACGCATGATAACTTGCAAACCAATATGAAAAGATAGAATTGCAAAGTCTTTCTTCGGCACAGTAAGAAAACACAACATGAAAACTACGAGTCTTCAACTTGCGCAATAAACTCTCTCTCTCAACTCATAACAATCAACTTAACTCAATCACACCTCAATCATGGCCACCAAACACCATGGCAATTTTCTAGAATTTAATCAACATCAACTTTAATCTCCTTACATGGGGTATACCTCTTGGCTTTATATTGGTGCACAATGCACAGCCAAAACACATTTAAGTCGACTTAAATTCACCTTCTAAATATATACAACTTGGACTCTAAGAGATAGAAAGAGATTATTAGTTTAAAACTTAAATTTGGCCAACCAGTAGGTTAAAACTTGCCGCCCAGATTAAAAATAGGAGGCAAAATTGGAACTGCTCATTATGGAGAGATATGAAGATAATCTTCTAAGCTTTTATGAAAGTACAAGAACATCAAAATCCGAGCTCGGATACGAGAGTTATGGACTTTTTAAGGTCGGACTTATGTCAATCCAAGTGGATTTCTTTCTTTGTCTCAAAACTGAATTGAATTCTTGGTTTCCTTATCTCCCATGAATTGGACTCTCCTTTTCTACATCCAAATCACGTGGCAGCTCGCATGTGGAGTATATAGACCCCGGGTATCTACATGGTGGGCCACGAGGACCACCGAGGATGGGCGGCCAGGCTACATAGTGTTAGAATATATTTATTTATATTCTTGCCTTGTATAGAGATACTTTCCTTGGTTATATCTCTGATTTATCTCATCATCAGTATATAGCTATTCTTTGTCCATACTTAGGGATACTTGCTATAGATAAGTTGTACTCTCTGTATATATATTGGGCTTTGCCTATCAATGAGAATCATCTAATTCTCTCGAATATCTCTTAAACATGGTATCGAGGCGCCTAGGTCATCTTCGGGCACAGCTCTGCCCTCCCTCCCCCACCCGCCACGCCCCTCGCCTCCCTTTGGCGTCGCCTCCTCCTGTTCTCGCCCTGCGTCGTCGCCTCCTGGTTCTCCCGACATCACCGCCTCGCGCTTTTTCCTTGATCATGGCGGAACCCTCCTATCTGCATGCAGCAGACGTCCACACGTTGGTGCTCGTGGCAAGGCCGTTTCTTCTACAATCTTCATAACCGCCTTTCTCTCCGCCCATAAATGTGCGCCGCACATTCCTTTTCTCTCAACTCGATCCACTCCAACTACTCCGTGGCGCGAACTTTTCGAACTTCTTGTCGGCAAGTTGGCGCTCCACGCCTCGCCCAGATGCCCCCACTCTCCCGATGCACTGGACCACCTGAACATGGCGGTCAAGTCCACGCTTATGCCTCCTCTACAGAAATTCTCGGCATCGTTCTCCATCGTGGTGCCTCTGCGCGCCTCATCTGGGGAGAGTTTGGAGGCTTGTTCATTGAGCTTGATGACCTCTCGCATGTCCTCGGGCGATTTCGCAACTTGGCTCAAGGGATCTCTCCATCCTCGCCTCTCCGCCTCAAGACCTCGCCGATGCCCTCGCCGACATCGGCCAACTTTGTTCGTGATGACACCTGGTCCTCCTCCAGCCATGGATTGATGACAACTTCATAACATCGCCACCATTATCAAGGCGAAGGATCCCTCACTTCCGGGCGGCTGCTCAATCTTTGCTCTGGAGGAGGCCAACCTCAAAATCCGGTGGGTGGCACCAGAGTGGGGCTCTTGTCCTCTACTCCATGACACCAAGTCTTCGTCCAGTGGGTGGCCGAAGACTGCACCTCCAACTCTCGCTACAAAGGCAAGGGCAAGGGCAAGGGCAAGGGCAAGGGTCGCTATCCTCCCAACCCAGCCGCCCGCCATCCCCATGGGTTTCAACCCATACAAAGACGTTCGGATGTGGCTGTTCACCTTCCCGTGGCAGGCATCCTTGGTCCTCGTCCCCAACAATGCAACATGCGCCGGATCTGCCTCCCGTGGCGCTCGGCTCAAAGATGTCGCCTACTATCTTCAGCCGCAATCATGCCACTCCTCGCCGGCGCCCACTCTTGGGATCGAGCTTCCCTCATTCAAAGCCATGAATGCCATGACCATCTGCGGCAATGACCCTTCCACGTGGTACATGGACTCGGTGCCTCCTCTCTCCTCACCTGCCGACCGGTAAACTCTCTGTCGTCATTACACCACCCTTGCGGTCTCCTCCCATGTGTTGTTGGTGATGGTTCTTCTCTTCTGTTACCATTACCTAGCAACACCTCTCTCCCCCCACCGTCCTCTCTCCCTTTCAAATGTGCTTGTGTCTCCACATATTATTGCCAACCTCATTTCATTGCTTGATTTACAAAGATAATCTTTGTTCAATTGAATTTGACCCCTTGGTTTCTCTGTGAAGGATCTCCGCGACTCGAGCAAGTGATTCACAGTGCAATAGTTAAGCGATCTCTACAGTTCTATCCAAATAGCGCCTGATCAAGAATCATCGTTAAATCGCGCCCTTCTCCTACCAAAGATTCTTTGGCATCAGCGGTTGGGGCATCTGGCGACAATGTCCTCTCCGAGTCTCCAAGTCATGGCTTCCATTCCTTTAGCTTCCAATAAAATTGTACCTCATACATGTCATGCTTGTCAACTAGGAAAACATGTTAGCCTTCCTTTCTACATCTCTGTCGGGACAAATAAACCCTTTGAGTTGCTTCATTGTGATTTATGGACATCACCTATTTCTAGCATCTCGGGTTTTAAGTATTATCTCCTTTGTTTGGATGATTTTACTCATTACCTCTGGACATTCCCCTAAAACACAAGTCGACACCTTTCCCACCCTCAAAACTTTCACACTTATGTCGCCCTCAATTTTCTTCCACCATCAAAAGTCTTGATTGTGATAATAGCCTTGAATTCCTTAACACCACTACTACTTAATTTCTTTTTGCAACACGATCCATCTTCGCCTTTCTGTCCATACACCTCTCCTCAAACAGGAAAGCCGAATCGGATCATCCGCTTCCACCAATAACATCATACGCACTCTCCTTATTCAAGCCTCCATGCCCACTCATATTGGGTCGAAGCCCTCAACACCGCCACATACCTTCTCAATCGCCTACCCACTTCTCTCGCCAACCTCACTTTATACCAAGCCTGTTTCATTCCTCCTGCTTATGACAATCTTGGGTTTTCGGTTGTCGGTGTTACCCCAACCTTCCGCCACCATACCACACAAACTTGCTCGCGCTCCTCCGAGTGCGTCTTTTTGAGTTATCGACAATCACAAAGGCTTCCGCTGTTTGGACTTAACCTCCAACCGTATCATCCACTCCGGCATGTCATTTTCGATGAACTCACTTTTCCTTTTGCCCGAGCCCACTCCCCAATTGTTGGCTACTTGTTCTTAGATCACGAATCACAGTGCTCCTCTCCAATAGTTCTTTGCTGCGTTCAGCTCGAGCTCTGTTGCGGCTCCTCCTCTGACAACCTGCGATCGCCGCTTTGCCGGTCTACGGCAGTCTTGCCGCCGCTTACTACTTAGTGCAGTTTGACGGCCGTTGTTCTTTGCTCCATTCGCCGCTGCCATGCCATCGAAGACGTCGATGCATTTTCTTTGTCTACGCCACGAGGATCTTGATGGCGCTTCTTCTTGCCTCAGCACTCGAGCTCCAGCCGTCTGCGGTGTGTGTACATGCGCCGGCCCCCTGTTGCTCCGGCTGGACCATTGCCCCCTTCTGCACCGGCGTCACCATCAGTGGAGTCGTCCCATCCCATGACCACCAGGAGCAAGGATGGCACACTTCCACCTCCTCTGTTCGGTGACCGCCACTACCTCGGCGCCATCTCTCGAGAACCAAAGACATCTGAGGGAGCCTCGATGATCCCCAATCGAACGCACCATGGTTGATGAGTTATTTGCCCTTATCGACAACAATACATGGGATTTGGTGCCTCCGCCCTCACGCCAACATAGTCTCTCAGTAAATGGATTTACAAACACAAGTTCAACTCCGACGCACCCTTTCTCGCTTCTAAAGCTCACTGGTCCTCGGGGTTTTCTCAACAACTTGATCGACTATGATGAGACTTTCGGTCCGGTGGTGAAGCCTACCACCATCCGCACCGCTCGCTCCATCGCCCGTCACCATGGATTGGCCCATCCAAGCTGACTCGGCGTCAAGAATGCTTTTCTCAACGGCACCCTCCGAGAGGCGGTCTCGCCAAGCCAACCACCGGGGTTTTGTTGACCACGACAAGCCTCTCATGTGTGTCGCCTCAACAAATCGTGTATGGCCTCAAACAAGCACCCGTGCTTGAGTACAATCGATTCATTCCTTCATCACCGCCAACCAGCTTCACCAACACCAAGTCGGATACTTCTCTGTTTACTCTCAAGGGCACAGGCGGGGCTTTCCTCCTCCTATATGTTGATGACATCGTGCTCACGGCTTCAACTCGGTTTTCTTGAGCGTTGTTGCCTGCTGCATCATGAGTTCGCCATGAGTGACCTTGGTCCCTCCACTACATCCTCGGCGTCCTTCCTGTTCATCTCACGGGCTTTTTCGACATAAGACAATCTGTTCTTGAGATTCTTCAACGCTACGGCATAATTTAATCGCAACCCTTCCGCAACTCCTATCGAGGCTCGCTCCAAGCTTTCGCTGTGCGGCACCGCCGTGTATCCGACCTCTACAGAGTCTCGTTGGCGCTTTGCGCATACTCGCCTTCACTCGCCCGACATTGCTCATGCCGTGCAAGCGAGTTTGTCTTCATATGCATGATCCGCGCGACCACCACTTCGATTGGTCAAGCGGATTTTGCGTTATCAAGTACCCTCCACTTTGGTCTTCAACTTCATCGCGCCCGATCTCACGAGCTTGTTGTCTACGGATCTTGACCGGTAAGCTCTTCGACACGCCGCAAATCTACCTCCGGCTATTCGTCTTCCTCGCTCAACCTTCTCTCTGGTCCTCCAAGCGGCAACATCTTGTTTCCCGCTCGGTAGCCGGCAAGAATATCGAGGAGTCGCCAATGGTGTGGCCGAGAGCATGTTGGCCGTCAACTCTTGCTTGATCTTGGGCATCGCTGCGCCAAGACAGCCGTCAAATCTCTTCGCGATAATGTCGGTGCTATCTACCTCTCACTAACCCGGTTCAACACCAGCGCACAAAACATATCGAGATTGATCTTCATTTTGTCTTGGAGCGTGTTGCTCTTGGAGATGTTCGTGTTCTTCATGTTCCGACGGATCAACGATGCTGTTGACATATTCACCAAGGGCCTTCCTCTGCTTTGTCTTCAAGAAGTTCGCTCAGCCTCAACGTCGCGATGCTCCGGTTAAGATCATGGGTCATTAGAATATATTCTGTTTATATTCTTGCCTTGTATAGAATACTTTCCTTCTATATCTCTGATTTATCTGCATCAGTATATAGCTATTCTCATCCATACTTAGGGATACTTGCTATAGATAAGTTGTACTCTCTGTATATATATTGGGCTTTGCCCTATCAATGAGAATCATCTAATTCTCTCGAATATCTCTTCAACACACAGAGGCAGGCGCCACCGACTTCCACAGCCAGTATCTAACAAGGAAGGCTGAAGATAATGTAAGCCCTTAGTAGGAAAGATCGTCGTAATCTTGGAAGCTAACGTGTTTGGCAAGAAAGACTAGAGATAGAATCTCCATCTTATGTAAACTAGGACTCCTCATAACCCTACAGGCTATATAAAGGCGGGGGACCCCGATTCGGGGCACAACAACAACAGAATGCGAGAACCGAGGACTAGGGTATTACCTCCTCCGTGAGGACCTGAACCTGTATAAACCAGTGTCTTGTGTTACCATCGAGTTTGGATTCAGCGCATAGCCCCATAATCATTATTGCTGACAACAAACATCGACAGTTGGCGCGCCAGGTAGGGGAAGCGCGAAGATCAACCTTGTCAAGCTCGATGGCTGCAATCAACAGAATCGCGGTCACCATCCCTCTCGGCCAGGTTTTCCACTTCGAGGGCCTGGACTTTATCGCCAACAGCCTTGGCGAGCTCGTCCTCTCGAATTCGAACCAGATCCGATCTGGGAGGGACTTCAACGGTATTTCATCCGGACTTTCGTTCGGGTTGGGGAACACCGCGGCCATCTACTCACAAGTAGTACGCTAGGGTCTTGCTTCGACTTCGGATATAGTGAGGACCCAGGGGGGACGAATCTTAGGTGGTGGGCGTCATTAGCAACAACTCCGCGGATTCGAAGATCAACTCGATCTATCTCCTCTTCGCTCCTCCGCTCGGATCGAGTCGAGAGCGGACGAAGTTGCCATGAATTAGTGGTGTCTACGAATTGAAGACGGCCAGACCAAATCTCAACGTCAGCGGGATCTTTGAAGAAGTTGCAGAGCGGTCGTCTTTGTCGTGAGGCCCAAGAAGCGTGCGCGGCCTCTCGAGTCCGAGCCCGTCAACGCGAAGTCATCTTCTGAGCAAGAATAGGGACCAAATTGTTTTTCCATATGCCGCAGCGAGAACATTAATCGCCTAAGACACTCCTTGACACCCTAGGCCCAATGCTCGAGCCGAGATGTCTGCCGCCTGATTGTGGCTCAAGTTAAGGCCATGGTGGCCAGAATAAAGAATTCGGCACAACCAAGTAGATCGGCGGGGATGGCGCGCTCCGCGCTTCGCGTAGTCACTCGCATCGCCAAGGCGGTCGAACCAGCTTCGCGGTCGGCACGAGTCCCATCGTGATGAAGACGCCCACTGAAACCTCCACCACGACCTCTGCCAGGACCTTAATGCTAGGTGGCAAGAGCGGGAAGAGGATGAACGACGCCAGCACGACGACGACTACGAACGTTTAAGCCGACCATGGCCAAAGCGGCTGCGCGTGGCGGTATAGCAACGATGGCTAAAGTCGAGAACTCCGCCACGCCGTCTCCACCGCGGCGCGATGATGGATCCATTGATGGGGTCCGCGCATTTACCACTCGGCTCCGCCGAGTGGTATAACGCTTCAACCTTAAGGGCATCGTCGGGTTCGGCGGGAGAGGACCTTGAGGCTTGGGCTGCAGGTTTACACTCGCGCGATCAAGGCGAGAGGAAGCGACCTAGCGTGATGGCAAACTACTTACCGGTCATGCTTGCTCCATCGGCTCAGACCTGGCTCACAGGACTTTCGAAGAATTCTATAGATTCCTGGGGAGATCTTTGTGAAGCGATTCATCATAAACTTTGAGCACCTATGAGAGGCACAGGACCCCGTGGGACTTGTACCACCTCCATCAAAAGAAGAATGAGTCTCTTCGAATTTATCGGCGTTTCATGCAAAAAAAAACATGATCCGGGGCGTCCGGATCGCGTAAATCATAGCGGCTTTTGAAGAGTCGGCGATGCCGACTGATCAAATATCTCGAAAATCGCCGACTATGGTGAAGGAGATGTTAGCGTTAGCGAACCGCTTCGCCCACGGCTCGAATGCCCTAGCCGAGGCGCCAAGATGGCCGAATCCCACGATAGAAGGACAAGAAGGACCCTGTGAAGTTCTCCAAGCAAAAGGACAAGAAGCGGAAGGCGAGGAAATGGTCCTTTATGTGCAGCACGCTGTTGGCCCCGCGCCGCAGACGAGGAGATTACAACAAGGTGATGGGCGCGCTATGTCCTTTCCATCCCAGGGAAACATCTTTGTCAAAGATTGCTTCACTTTGAAAAGGTTAGCGAGAAAGCAACAAGCGGTCGAGAACTAGATAAAGGTGAGGCTAGCGAGCGGGACCCCCCTGGTGATGATGAGTACCAAGAGACCGAGCGTGAGCTTAATTACATATTCGGGGGCTCAGTTGCATGAGTCCAAGCGGAAGCAAAAACTTACCGCCGGAGATCAATCTGATCATGCCTGACCCCTAATACTTGAGGTGGTCAAAGTTCGATCACATTTGACCGCTCGGATCACCTGACCATGTTCCATACCCGAGGAGAAATCCTCAGTCTTTGGACCCTATTATTCGCAGCGTCAAACTCAAGAGAGTGCTGGTCGACGGAGGGAGCGGACTCAACGTCCTTTTCTCCAGAACCTTCGATGACATGAAGATCCCTTGCTCTAAGCTGAAGCGAGGCTCATCGCCGTTCCATGGGGTAATCCCCGGGACCTCGGCGGTACCACTCGGGCAGATCATCCTGCCTGTCATGTTCGGTACGAAGGAGAATTACCGGACCGAGTACCTAAATTTCAAAGTGGCTGATTTCGAGACGGCGTATCATGCCATCTTGGGAAGGCCAGGCTAGCCAAATTCATGGTAGTGTCGCACTACACTTATTTGGTGCTGAAAATGCTAGGGCCAAAAGGCATTATCACGATTTGTGGTGACATCAAGCAGTCCTTTATGTGCGATAGGGAGAGCTGTGAATTGGCTGAGATGCAGGAGATGTCGATCGACATGGAGAAGATTCTACTGGCAACTGCAGTCCTACAAGACGAAGGAGACATCCCAGCCAAGAAGCAGGCCAAGTTAGGAATAAAACCTAACGAAGGAGTCAAGAAGATAACACTCGACCTGTCTAACTCGGCCAAGACGGCTCTGATTGGGACAGAACTCGATCATAAATAGGAAGACGTGCTCGTCAGCTTCCTCCAGACGAATAGTGACATCTTTGCTTGGAAGCCATCTGATATGCCTGGTGTCCCTAGAGAGGTGATTGAGCACTCTCTGAACGTTGACAAGAAGGCAAGACTAATCAAGCAACGGCTCCGGCGGTTCGCGCAAGATCGCCGCGTTGCTATCAGGGAGGAGATTACCAAACTTTTAGCTGCTGGCTTTATAAAAGAATTGTATCATCCCGACTAGTTAGCAAATCCAGTTCTTGTTCGCAAGAAGAATAAGCGTTATGCATGTGTTTTGATTATCTTGATCTCAACAAGGCGTGCCCAAAAGATCCATTCGGGTTGCCTCGCATCGATCGGTGGTGGACTCGGCCGTAGGGTGCGAGCTCTGAGTTTCTAGATGCCTACTCGGTATCACGGATCGAGACTAAAGGAGGAGACGCATTAAGACTTACGCTCATTCTGCCGTTGGGGCTTTACGCTTTCGTCACGATGCCATTCGGGTTGGCAATGGCGCAAACCTATCGGTAGCGATCTGGCGGTGTTTTCACACCCAACTCGGACGCAACATGGAAGCATATGTGGATGATGTTGTCAAATCTCGAATAAATGAGGTCCTCGTCTCCGATTTGGCCGAGACATTCAAGTGCCTTAGGGTCTACAAGACGAAGCTCAACCCCGAGAAGTGTGTCTTCGGAGTCCCTTCGGGAAAGCTACTTGGATTCATCGTGTCTCATCGTGGTATCGAAGCAAACTCGGAGAAGGTCAACACCATTATGAAGATGAAACCCCCAACTTTGCCCCAACTTGCCAGAAGGACGTCCAGAAGCTCACAATATGCATGGTCGCACTCGGCAGATTTATTTCCCTCTTAGGGATGCAGGGGATGCCATTTTTCAAGCTCCATAAGAAGCAGGACAAATTCTAATGGACTCCCGAGGCACAACAAGCTTTTAAGGATCTCAAGACGTTCCTGACCACACCTCCAATGTTGGTTTCACCGATGCTCGAGGAACTCCTTACGCTTTACATAGCAGCAACGACTTATATAATCAGCGTTGCAATCGTCGTGGAGTGGGATGAGGCAGGACACTTGCAGAAGATTCAACGCCCAGTTTATTTCGTCCGCAAATATAGAAACTATTGTATGCCGTACTGATTGCCTCTCGCAAGCTCAAGCATTATTTTCAAGAGCACACGATTTCGGTGGTCACTTCTTTTCCGATTGGAGACATACTCCACAACTGGGAAGCCATTGGGAGAATTGCAAAGTGGTGATCGAGCTCGAGCCTTCAAAATTTTATTCAAGCCCTGACGCCATCAAATCCTGGCGCTCGTGACTTCATCGCCAAGTGGATAGAATCGCAAAATCCCACAGTAGTTGAAGAGCTTGAGTATTGGACAATGTACTTGATGGTTCTCTCATTCTCAGCGGCGAGGCGGGCATAGTGCTCATCTCTCAAGAGGAACGGTCAAATATGTTCTTCAAATTCATTTTCGGACAGATCAAACAACGCCGTAGAAATACGAGGTCTTGATCCACGAACTCTGTATCGACATATCGCTCGGTATCAAACGATTGATTGTTGCTGAGGACTCGCATGACTCGTGATCAACCAAATGTATGGATTAGTCGTGCATCGGCGATAATATGGCGCGTACTACGGAGAGGTACATAAATTGGAGGACAAATTTGACGGTGGAGCTTATCCATGTGCTCACGAGATAATGAAGCGAAAGCGAGCTCGCAAGGTTAGGTTCGGTCGGACAAGCCCAAATGGCATATTCATTGAAGAGCTTCATAAACCTCTGAAAAAGCCAGCAAAGCGAAGTCGGACAAGTCGGAGAAAAAGTCGCGGCGGAAGTTTTGGTCATCAACCACGATTGGATAATCCTATCTTGATTATTTGTTGAAGGACAAAGCTCACTGAAGATCGCGCACAGCAGGAACGAAGCGTTGCTACGGAGTAAAAGCTATGTCTTGGTTGGAGAAGAGCTCTTTTCGGAAGAGTGCCGGAGTGCTAAAGCGGTGTATATCGAGCGAAGGAAGAATCTCCTCAAAAAAAATCCATTGGAGTTCACGGACATCATCGGCATCAAAGCACTCTAGTTGGAATGGCGTATCGTCAAGGTTTCTTACGGCATAATCTCGATATGAATCTGAAGAGGATATCGTCCGTATATCACGAAAATCATTAGTTTTTGCGTTGTTCAAGAAATCGGCATTAAGCGGCGCTGCGCCGCCTAAAGCAGATCTTGATCACCGGCCGCTCAATTTAACCTCGGCGGACCGTTAAGCGGTGAAGCCGCCTAAGCGGTCAAAGCGGTCGCATGACGGCCGGGCGGGATTAAGCGGCCGAATCTGGCGATCGGCGATTAGAGTTGCTAAGCGGCCGACCTGAATGGACTCCGGCGAGCAATAAAACAGCCAAAACGAAGACACGGGTGGGGCGTCGAAGGGGGATCGACCTTGGTGGACTCGGTCTCGGCGGCGGTTGGCCTTGTAGCGGATGAACCCTAGCATTGCCCGATTCGTCGTCGCAATCGCCGCCGGCCCTCCGCAGTTACTCCTAGTCCTCTGCTCATGCGTCCGAAGTCGAATCGTCTGCGAGAACTCGCGGTCCCAGCCGCCGCCGTCGGAGAAGGTGTGGGATCTGCTTGCCGTGGAGCGCGCACGATCATGGCGAAGTCGTCTTTGGGCTTTTCGCTTCTGCGCGCATAGGGAGAGGAGAGAGGCTAGAGAGATTTGGGCGTCGTCGATGGCGTGGTTGAGGCGTCGGGTTTGGGTTTCGAACATTGCTTCTGCGGCTGATCCGGATTTGGGAGAAGCTTGGGTTGGGTTCTTTACATCCTATGCCTATGTTATTTACTATGTCTATGTTATTTATTTAATTGTGTTCTTAATTGCTAGTTATTTGGTTCTTTACATCCTACATATCTACTATAATCTATTTTATCCTATCGCTTAGGA